>CABFWO010005510.1:0-46860 GCA_902155825.1 Timema genevievae | reverse complement strand
GGCCGTTCTGTTTCGGCTATTGCGGGGTTGCATCAGATATATTTTCAAAATCCGGGGGCAAAATATGTAGCACCTCAGCTCGTATCGATTTTCATGAGCTTCAGATTGAATATTAATGTGATTGAAGTACCATTTTAAAGTTAAAAGAAGTCGGCACTAATTGATTTACTTCCCGCATTTATTACACACGTTTAAGTATACAAAATAATAATTGAATATTGCATTTATTTGGCAGTTGTTTATGCAATTAATTGAAGGCTCATTGAAATAATATTTATTTCAATTAATAAACCCCTTCAAGTACTTCTAACATTCCAAATATGAAATCTTTGCATCATTTGGTTTTTCTAAAAATGGTTGCATTAGATGCCAAAATTTGAAACTTTGAATAAACACTGTGCTTAAAATATACATTTAATCTATTTTTAGTACACTAATCCAAGTTTGGTGTAAGAAGACCTACTAATATATATATATAATTATTATTATATTATTAATTTTGGGCCATACACCCTTAATGTAAAAAGAGGACAAAAAACAAAAAATTGTCAAATGTAAATCTAATCAAAGGGGCAGTAAGACCAAGAGGGCAAAAATTGCACACATGTCAAAAATTCCAAAATGTCAAAAAGGGCCAAAACTGAGAAAAATCGGTAAAAAATGCAAAAAGTAAATCATAAGGAAAATATATAAAGGTTAAAGTGGTCAAAATAAATAAAAAGGTAAAACATTTAGCAGCCTGAAGATGGGGTATAAAAGGCAAACAAGGTAAAAAGGGTAAATAGGGTGATAGGGGGAAAAAATAGGAAAAAAAAAAGTTTACTACTTTAGGAAGAGTGTAAAATGAGTAAAATGAATAAAAGGTTAAACGAGGTAAATGTAATAAAAAATTGTTAAAATACTTTTGATTGAATTTAATTACAACCCTTTGATAACCAATTATTTATGCTATGATATTCTTCTTTCTTTTTTATTATCAGCAACAGTTAAGTGTTCATAGTATTGTGTATAAAGAAGTTATAACTTCAAGGCTGGGCTATAAAAGGTCACGCCTCACCCCTGGTGTGTGTTTGTACGATTCTGTGTTGGTGTACCACTGTGTGTTTGTCTGTATCTGTGTCATGACGTAACAGACTACATCGAAAGCGCTAATCCTGTCAGCCACTGATTCCCAATAATCCTGCTGAACTTTCCATGAGAGCTTCCGTAGATTTTGAACAGATTATCTGTTCGTTTGTACAAATCTGATGAAGCTCGCGTTGATTTCCAGGAGGAAAAGTTACCTTCCCTGGATAACTTATTTTGCCAGTGCATCTTTTATAGAATCTTATTTTCTTATTCCTTCTTAATTTCTTATTTGACAGATAACGTTATTCGATATACTTTTATCTATTCATGCGCCTAGACTTGTGTTCTGACTTCCGGAGCTATAAATTTTGACCGATAATGTATATTTTGACTGCTCTTAATACATGCAGCGAGGTAGCTACTATCAATGTATATTCTAGAATTTTCTGTGCATCTCCTAGAAGATTTTTTCCTATGCCAATCCTACTATAAAGATGAGTCAACACACTCGTGATTGATTGGTTCTTGGGAATGCAATCTTTTTAGTGTACTCAGAATCATTCGTAGGCCTCTGCCTCCTACTTTCGTATCGCGGAAGACTAAATTTTCATCCAACAATTGTGTTTCACCGTCAGAATTCGAAAAACATGCTCAAACCTGACTTTGGAGGTTCGGATTCGAAGTCCAAACTGGACTCAAGTGCTGAACTTCCACATTGTGCCTATCACTAAACACGCCATGCACCGGGAAAACACAACATTACATAAAAAAACTTAAACAAATAATAGAATATTTATAAGTTTAGAACATAAAACTGATAGATTTAAATAGTAGGTCCTTGAATAGATAGAAGGATAACTGTAGAACTAAACACGCAGATTTGAATACTTGCATATTTCCTTCTTGACCCTATTTTTCTCCTTGAAACATTGGGTTGCATGACAACTAGATAAACCTCATCAAATAATCCTGCTAAAAATATTAATGGCACAACTATACAATAGTTATTTAAAAAAAATAAAAATGAAGTTTTATTCCTCGCTCTAAATTTCTTTCTAAATTGTCTGGGAAAATGAGGAATTCCTTCATAAAAGCCTGGAAAACACAGAAGTTTTTGTTTTAAGAAAAACAACCTAGACTGTGTTGTTGCTCGTCTTTCCAGACGAATGCGTGTGTATTCCCTTGAATAAATAATCTTCCTCTTTCTTTGTTCCTGAATTAATATAAGTCACGAGTAACTTGAACGAAAGAATCGTAATGAAAAAAAAAGCGTTGGCATTCATACCAATGTTTTAACAAACTTTGGTGACCTGGCGGTCTAGTGGTAAGGTGTCAGACCTCTGTGCTGGAAGTCTGAGGTTCAATCCTCGGTCCAAGCACAAATGTATCTGATTTCCGAACCCTTCCTTCACCTCTGACAAGACGTGTATTAATCACAACTTGTGAATGTGTGGAATGCTAGGCCTCCACCGTGGTTCGGATCCCACGTTAAACTATAGGTCCTCCATTTCATCTCACAATCACCCTACCACTACATATTAACGTAAGTGCGTTTAGCCCGAATGGGTAGTAAGACGTGGTGCTAATAATAATTTAACAAACTTTTCCACGATATAGTGGGTGTGGGTAGCGAAACAACTGCCTCCAACTGAGCGTCTTAAATTTTGAATTACGTTCTTAAAACATATTAAGTCTGCATACATTTTAATAATCTATTTGTACATTTTGTTATTGTTTGCGTTTGGCAGAGAAAACAAGAGTACAAAAACAAAATTTCTTGGTGAAAATACAATAATCCCAATTTTGAAGGAAAAAAACTAAATAACGTTGGCTTAAATTTTTATTATTAATTTTAATACCATGGTTATTTAGAGGATAGTTTAAATAAACTGCACTCGCGTTAGCATGGAGCAACTATAGGAAAACCACAGTGGTAAACTGCCCGTCCGTACTCTCGACCGGGATTCAAACCTCGATCATCGGGATGCATGATCTCCTAGAATTTGTGAACACCGGTCCAGGTCCAGCCTTAGCCTCATGGTTGAATTTTTAGCCCGAGTGGCCAGGGTTCAATTTCAACAGCTGCACCTAGTTTGCTTTCCCTGTACATAGTGATTTTCCATTCTCTCTCCAAAAAATATTGCACCGCTCCTTTTACATTGCCGCTTCTCCTTGCATTAAACTATTTTAACTGTTTTTATTAGACATAATCTTAATATATCTTAAAACTAGCCATATTCTAAACCTTCAGACCATTGTCTGATAAACAATGTTTTTAGCCTGTTTGGAATGGATCGAATATCTGAGCGTGTGTGGGGTCTTCGGACCAATGTTGGATGATGTTTGTCAATCCAAAGTAAGTCAGATCGAGTTAGAAAACCGATGACTTATGTAAAATCGTTTAATCTGAGCGTGGCGTTTGTCGTTGAGTTGACAGATTTGAGGCCGCGCATGCGCAGGCTTGCGCTTCATCGCGTGTTTCTAATCCCATACTGCATTTGGTTCATCCCCCCCTGAGGTAGTTATCGTGACTGCTGTCCTGCAGCTATTTGAGTAACCACACATGTGAGAATTTGCTACCAGACAGTGTTTGGTCCACAACTTCCTCGGTTTCCTTAGGGTTTGTTCAGCAAGCACATAACTGCTATAGCAGATGCCACCTCACTCATTGTCACAAAAACACTTTTTTTTTACCTCCAAAACACTTTTCTCAATTTCAAACAAACCAAGTACAATTGCCACAGACAAATCATTATTCTGATAGGACGCAGATAACCCCAACACAACCCCCCTCAGATCACTGTGGCTAGCTGAAGGTGGCTGATCTCAACATACCGTGGTTTGTGAGTTGGGCAGTCTGATGTTAAACCAATTTGCCGTCAGACTAGCGAGCGACTGTTGTAGAATAGAAGTTTGAAAACCTGGCGCGCGCGAAGAGCTCGTAACTCAACACATTAAACTGTGAAAAGTATTGGTGTCAGAGGAATGAGTCTTATATCAAAATAAAATTCAGTTCATGATGATAATTTCGTACACTTATTCTATCCATATATCTCAATTAGGAAAAAACTTTTACAAAGAGTGAAAATATGTCTGCACTAAAAACCTCATTATAGTTCTTTAATTAGAAAACATTGTTTTCAAAGCAAACCAATTAGAAGATGGGAATTTTAATAATATTCTCATGTCTTTTAAGGTTTTTATAACAAATTATGAAAATACTAATGTGATTGTCCAAGTAGTTTACGAGAAACGGTGAGTTATGTTTTAGGATTTTCGAGTATTTGATCGTGGTAAACATGATGCCGTTCAGATTTTCTCTGCAAGAAATTAAAAATGTGGCCGTCTTGCACGCTCGTTTCGTGAATTTAAATATCGTCTGCACTTTGCACTGTACCTAAAGGCTCGTTCCTAGGTATTGTTAACAACTATTTTTAAAACGCTACGGAAAAAATAAATACAAACTGATCACTCTTAGGCCCAATCTTACAATGTCGTTCGTACAAAACCGTTCGTAAAGTCTAACCGTTGGTTAAACTTGGCGTTGCGTTTTACAATACTATTTTGATGTGCTCGTCAAGTTACGGACGGGTGCCTTCCAGTAGTTCTTATCATTAAGCTTCTCGGAGCACTAAATTTGTTACAGAGCTTTTGATTGGGTTAATTTGAACCAATAGCTTTTAAGTAACTATTTAAATGTCTGTAAAGTTATGGAGCTGTTAGGAATACAGATTAAAGTATAATACATGTTCATGTTGTTTATAACACGTCATGTTATTCAATAATCATAATCATACACATAAGTTTATAACATACAATGCTTTTTTCAATGCAAATAAAGATGGGTGTACCTACAATATTTATTTTAAACAGGCGTGTGTTTTAACACTATTTTTTAAGCTTCAAAATAATTAAGTATCTAAACAGTAGTCATAGTCAATTTTTAAACACAAAATTTAAATAAAAACCACCCTTAATTAACTATGGACATGTACTGGAGGGGAGAAAGTGAAGAAAAAACACGCTTCCGATATTAGCCTTTCAGGCCTACACATAATAACTTACAAGACGATAAAAACATAGGCAGGCCTACAGCTATTGTCAATTACTATTAACTATTTACATCAAGAAATGACCACTCCGAATCGCGAAGTGAAATAATTGAAAAGAATTTACATATTTTGAATAGGAAATAAGAGCCTGTAGGGCTAAGCCAAGATAGTTATGATAAAAGTCGGTATCAGGAATTAAAAACCTCTGTCCCGCGTCGTACGACGACATAAAAATCACCCTATAAAAACTTTCCCAAAATAAACGTTGGCATCTCAAACTAAACAGCTATATTAAATAGAAGGAATAAATTCCACATAATTATTTTATTATCATCTCAGCGTTAAACTGAGAGTAATTTCTTCTTTAAAAAATACTTGGAAGTTATCGGGATTGAATATGAGTCAATTCAATGGTAAGTTGACGCTGTAACATGTACACCAAAGAGGCATCCACAAATGTTCTTAAAAGTTAGACTTATAACACCGCAAGCCTGTGATTAGGTAATTTAGTTCTTATCATTAAGCTTCTCGGAGCACTAAATTTGTTACAGAGCTTTTGATTGGGTTAATTTGAACCAATAGCTTTTAAGTAACTATTTAAATGTCTGTAAAGTTATGGAGCTGTTAGGAATACAGATTAAAGTATAATACATGTTCATGTTGTTTATAACACGTCATGTTATTCAATAATCATAATCATACACATAAGTTTATAACATACAATGCTTTTTTCAATGCAAATAAAGATGGGTGTACCTACAATATTTATTTTAAACAGGCGTGTGTTTTAACACTATTTTTTAAGCTTCAAAATAATTAAGTATCTAAACAGTAGTCATAGTCAATTTTTAAACACAAAATTTAAATAAAAACCACCCTTAATTAACTATGGACATGTACTGGAGGGGAGAAAGTGAAGAAAAAACACGCTTCCGATATTAGCCTTTCAGGCCTACACATAATAACTTACAAGACGATAAAAACATAGGCAGGCCTACAGCTATTGTCAATTACTATTAACTATTTACATCAAGAAATGACCACTCCGAATCGCGAAGTGAAATAATTGAAAAGAATTTACATATTTTGAATAGGAAATAAGAGCCTGTAGGGCTAAGCCAAGATAGTTATGATAAAAGTCGGTATCAGGAATTAAAAACCTCTGTCCCGCGTCGTACGACGACATAAAAATCACCCTATAAAAACTTTCCCAAAATAAACGTTGGCATCTCAAACTAAACAGCTATATTAAATAGAAGGAATAAATTCCACATAATTATTTTATTATCATCTCAGCGTTAAACTGAGAGTAATTTCTTCTTTAAAAAATACTTGGAAGTTATCGGGATTGAATATGAGTCAATTCAATGGTAAGTTGACGCTGTAACATGTACACCAAAGAGGCATCCACAAATGTTCTTAAAAGTTAGACTTATAACACCGCAAGCCTGTGATTAGGTAATTATTGGTGAAACATCTATTTAATTACAGGTGGACAATATTAAAACCGAGAGAATCCATAAATCACTGACCAAAGTTTTCTAAAGATAGTAATGTAACCTCACTTGAATAATAACAATTGCCATAAAACAATATGGCGGAATGTTTGGAAGTTAATGTGGACGTAAAAATGCTAACCAGAAGGTAGACCTCGTGTTAACTTTACGACCACTTTAACGAGGACGCTAGCTATAACCAAACATTGTAAAATCCAAAGTAGTGGTCGTTATCGCTTAACTTCATGTTAAGCCATAACGAATAGAATAACATGACATTGTATGATTGGGCCTTAGTATTTATTTTAGTTATTTGAGGTTTTTAACGTGATCTTTCTGAACCGACAGATCTTATCAACACACGAACAGTTCTATGAGCAAGAGCGAAAAGGCTTACCAATTTTACCGGGAAAGGTATTTTCACATATCTTCCAGGGTTCTTCTACACGTCACAATCGACATGGGACCAACGGCTTTACTTCCCCTCCGAAGGAATTTGTGTTACGGATTTTTATCACTCACTCTTAGTAGAAATAAACTGTAACGTTGGACACACATCCATGGGATTTGTAATCAGGCCTTTTTCTGTGAGATTTCCGTCCAGCCGTAATTCTATAGTGTAATCTGCGGCCGCATTCTGGCATATCGTTTATTCGTAGAGAGAGGGGGTTTTTTACCTAAAAGTGACGCTCCTCTCACTTGAATGTCCTTGTCTTCCTTGTACTCTAACACGAGACCTAGCCCAGGGATTTTCCACCGTACTCTTATAATGTCAAATTCTAGAATTGAGGTTAGGTATTTCGAATGTTAGTGCATTACCACTATCTAATTTCAGGTCCCCGATTAAAATAACGTTAAAAAAATCCGTAAGAGCTTAGTTTTACAAATTTGAATGTGGTGGAAGCAAAAACCATGATGTTACTTTTAGCGGCCGCAAATCCTACTGATCGCAAGTCCTACGGCCGCAAGTACCACGTAACCAATAAACTACCGTTATTTCTTGTTTAATCAATGTGTGTTGACGACATATTGTTCCTCTCTGCTTTAATGAATGGTACGTTTGTGACGTCACAATGATTAATTTTGTGTGCTAGGGCATAACCTATGTACGTGTTGCTGATGTAAGATTCTGGTAGGAAGAACATTATCTGACAGTTGATAAAATTACTAAAACTGTTTTCTTATATTCATACTTAAACCTGTAGCATGGTAAAGCACCGGTTTTACATGTAAACATAAAGTACCATAAATATAATTAACACTGTGATTTCAAGTGCTAATATATTCAAATACTATGTGGCAGGTGTTAACTCACTGTGGATTTATGTTGCCGGAAAACACCAATGCTCTAGGAAAGCTGACCCAGTTGATCGGGCTGGCACCAACAGAATCGACGTCTTACTCTCAAGCCATACTTCCAAGAAAAGACAGATACATTTCTCTGGGCGCTACACCAACAAAGAACGCTAGTGGTTACTTAGTGCAATTTTGCAACTTACTCCAGTTTCCCCCCTTAGATGTCCAGATGCTAACCTATCCTCGAATTCGTCAGGTCCGTAACTATATAAGCGTCATCCCTCACGTCACATGATACGACGGACCCACCGGGGCATCCGGTAGTGCATCCTCGGGCCTCGGCTCGTCGGTCAGTGCCGGCCCCCTACAAATCGTCGGCAGCAATGCCGATGCGGACGAGTCCGAGTCCAGTGGGACCCCTCCAACTACAGGAGGTGTGAGTGCCGCTGATGGTCAAAAAGAACTGGAGGCCCTTTTCAGGACCGACAGCCCACAAACCGGGAGAGATAGCGAAAGCTCCCGCCAGCACGATGGGTGAAAACCTAACGGTGCCAACGGAAGCGCTGACCAGGGGAAGCCTAGCCGTTGTTCACCGGTAAATACCGCTGCAAGCGGCACTGACGCATACGATAGCGCAAAGTCCTCAAAAACCCGCGTCAACTCCGACACCTCCCGCCAAGGGGTGTCGGTAGGTAAGAAACGCCCGGCTGAATTATCTTCAGACTCGGAAGACTGGGTCACACGCTCCGCGCGTGTTGACAATCTTGTGCGATTCCTTGGACGTGGAGGGACTGTCTTCAGGACCAGACCTCCCGTTGATGCGTGAAGAGTCGATCCAGGGGTCCTATGATGAGTCTGAGGGATTTCAGACTGTAAGACTCCGCCGAAGGGGTAAGGCTGGCAACACCAGGAAGCGACCTGGGGGCAACCTTACATTTAGGCGGTAGATCTGGTAATGAGAGCGGGGACAACGGTGGCCCGGGCCAGAGTGCGCCAGCGTTGGGTAAAGGTGGGAAGCGGCGGGAACCTAAGGGTAAAAACGCAAGCCATGCCTCACCTCAGCCTGGTACTAGTGTTTCTGGGCCGGCTCCCAAAGCCAAGGGGAAGATCCCTCCCATCATCTTGTGTGATGTGGAGGACTACTCCGAGGTGGCGAGGGCCATCCGATCCAAGGTTATAGATCCTGTGGAGGTGGTCAGGCAGCCGGGGGATCGAGTGCACCTCCAGTGTGGGTCGGAGGAATATTACCGCGCCCTCCAGAAGATCTTGCCAAGCTTGGGGATCCAGCATTGGTCCTACGAGCTGGGACTAGAACGACTGGTCAGTGTCGTGGTGAAGGGACTCCTGACACGGACAAACCCTGGCGACATCCAGGAAGAGCTGGTGGAAATGGGTTTCCCTGTGAAATCTATCAACCAGATGCTCTCCCAGTGGAAACGGGATCAGAGGACCGGAGAAAGGCAGCAGTTGCCGAACTTCGTTGTCTCTCTGACTCCCGGGGAGCATACCACGAGGTTGTACTCCATATCATTCCTGTGTGGGCTCCACGTCAGGGTGTAGAAATACAAGTTTCCCGGAGGCCCGGTTCAGTGCAAGAAGTATTTCTGGTTTAGACATGTGCAGAGGGATTGCCATGCTAACCCTAGGTGTGTGTTCTTTGGTGGTGACCACGAGAGGGGCGGGTGGACGGAGGAGAGACGATCTCCTCGGAAGTGCCTGCACTGCTCAGGATCCCACTCCTCGGTGTGGCGGGGCTGTCCCACGTATAAACCCTTGGGGTTGCGGGGAATGTACGGGCCTCCAAGGGTCAAGAAAGGAAGGACGGATGGTCTGAACGAAGGCCAGAGACCCTCGGGGCACGTTGTGGTACGGAAGGTGACTATGACTCCAGCTCCAACACCAAAGCCACTGGTGCAATCTTTCGCCAGTGTGCTGTTAGGGAGACCAAACCCTTCACCTCAGGCCGAGGCACCTGCCAAAGCCACCCTACCAGAACCGGTGGCATCCGGTTCATCCCGCTCGGTTGAGGACCCATCCAAGACCGCTCCTCTCCCAATCCCGACCCTCGTTTCTTCCTCCCCCACACCTTGCACTTCTTTCCCCACCCCTTCGCACTCTACCAACCCTTTCCTACCACTCCCCACTCCTACCCCTGTCGACCCTGCCACCCCAACACCCAACCCACTCGCCAACCCTACCTCAGAGAATGATGGTGCAAAGCTCAAAATTTGCATTGAGCTTCTCAAGAGCATTCCGGGACTGGATCCATGGGACTTTTCATCGAGTCTCTTGAGGGAGGTCCGGGAGTCTCCGAGTAGTAACCGTTGCCAGCTGGTCATGGAGCACATCATCCTCTACCTGGTCTCTCATGGCAGTACACCAAAATAGGGGACCACCAGTGCTGAAGGAGCTCACGGTCGCTCTCTGGAACGCCAACGGAGTCGCGGGGAAGAAGGCTGACCTTGAAAGTTTCCTGGCAAAGCATCGTGTCGATGTAATGCTGTTGGGAGAAACCCACTTGCGCTCCGCAATGAGGTTCTCGTTAGCAGAGTTCATCTGCCATTGGAGAGACCGAGCGGGAGATGTGGGAAGAGGTGGGAATGCGGTCCTGGTCCGAAGGGGCCTTGACCATCACGTCATCTCTCTTCCTCCCCTCCAACACATGGAAGCAACGGCTATCCAACTGGTGACTTCTACCGGCCCAGTGCGACTCATTTTCATCTACTCCCCTCCCTACTGTCGGTTCGACCGGGCTACGAGGGCTGACATAGAGGTACTGCTCCTAGGTACCACGCCTGTTTTAATCGGTGGTGACTTCAACGCTAAGCACCCTTCATGGGGCTCTAGGATTATGTGCGCTCGCGGCGGATTGCTCCGCGACGTCATAGATCTACACGGCTTGGTGGCTTCCGGTCCCCCGACCCCTACCCACTTCCCTCTCAATCCCATTGGCTTCCCGGACGTCCTCGACTTCGTTGTCTCCAGAGGGATCAGAAGGCGGTTGGTGCTGAAGTCTCTAGCTGAGCTAGACTCGGATCACAACCCCGTTCTTGTGAACTTGGGACGCGCGGTGTCCTTCATAGACCCCCCCGAAAAACCTGACCTTAAGCGCACTGACTGGGACAAGTTCACGAATGTGTTGAGAGAGAGGTTGGGACCCACTCCTACCTTTCGAACAGCAGCAGAAATCGATCGCGGTGCGGAGTTCATAACTTCCGCCATCAAGGGGTCGCTCGAAGCTTCGACGCCGAGGCACCGTCCTAAGAGGGCGCCACAGGCTTCTTTGCCCGATTCTATCCTCAGGCACGTCCGGGAGAAAAATCGGCTGAGGAAGGCTTGGCAAACCTCGAGGGACCCGGTAGACAAGGCCAACTGGAGCCGCAAAGTCCATGCGGTTCGCGAGATGGTCAAAGAATACCGGAACAGTGTCTGGGAGGACAAGATTGAGAGCTTGTGCGTACAGGACAGGTCCCTGTGGCGCATGACGAGGAACTTGATGCGGGTTCCCGCACCAAGGCCGCCTATTGTAGGTCGTAACGGGGTGGCCAACTCCGACCAGGAGAAGGCCGATGCTCTCGCTGAGCACTTAGAGGCGCAGTTTGTACCGACTGACGACCCGTCAGACCCGGTGCACATTGGGCACGTGGATCAGGTCATCGCAGCGGTCTCGTACAGACCCTTGGATGAACCAGAGCCCACGGAGGCGGCAGAAATGTCGCGGGCGTTAGCCGCTCTAAGATTAAACAAGGCCCCCGGACGCGACGGCATCAATAACGCGGTCCTCAGAAAGCTGCCCTTGGAGGCGATTAACTTCCTCGTGGAGTTATTCAACGCCGTCCTGCTCCTGTGTTACTTCCCTGAGCTCTGGAAGCACACCAATGTCCTCTGTTTTCATAAACCGGGTAAGGACCCGGCCCTAGCTTCGTGTTACCGACCGATCAGCTTGCTTGACTGTTTGGGCAAGTTGTTCAAGAGACTTCTACTGACGAGACTGACCCGACATGTTCACGAGGCGGGCATCTTGGTGGACGAGCAGTTCGGCTTTCGGGCGGGACACGCTACGTCCTACCAACTCGTCCGGCTCGTGAAGCAGGTCACGAGGAACTTCAACATCAACAGGCTGACTGATGCTGTCTTTGTCGACGTGGCAAAGGCCTTCGACCATGTTTGGCACGAAGGTCTCCTTTTCAAACTTCTCTCCCTGAACCCGCCCTTCTACCTAGTTAAGGTTGTTCAATCTTATCTATCCCACCGCACCTTCTCCACTATCTTTAGGAACGCCACTTCCCAAGTCAGAAGCATCTGGGCTGGAGTGCCTCAGGGTTCCCTCGGGGGCCCGATGCTCTTCAGTCTGTATTTGAACGACTTTCCCAAATACTCAGACACCAAGTTGGCACTATATTCGGACGACACGTTTCTAGTAGCGGAGTCGTGGTGAGAACATCTAGTGTAGAGGCGACTCCAGACGCACCTGACACAGTTGGAGGGGTGGATGACCACCTGGAGGACAAGTATTAACGTGGAAAAGAGCACATCATTGCTCTTCACATGGAAAAGAAAGTTCTACAGGCCAGCCCCACTCCGGTTGTTCGGAGAGCAGATCAGATGGGCGAACAGTGTTAAGTACTTTGGACTTACGCTGGACAACAAACTGACCTGGCGACTACACTGCACTGAGAGACTGAACAAGGCGAGGCAAAGGCTGGGAATTCTAGGCTCACTGCTTAACAGACGTAGCGCCCTGTCTACAAGGAACGGTCTGACACTGTACAAGCAGCTGCTCAGACCGATCCTCGACTATGCGTGTCCCGCTTGGGGCCACCTGGCGGACACGTATATGAGGAGGATGCAAGCATTCCAGAGTAGGTGTCTGAGGATCATTGTGGACGCACCCTGGTACGTTCGGAATGTGAATCTGCACCGAGACCTGGATATGCCTACCATCAAGGACCACTTCCGGAAGCTGGCGCAGTCCTTCTACGACAGACTTCCCGGTGCCACCAATCCTCTTATCCAGGAGCTTGGGAATTACGTTATCGACCCTGGAGGGTGCCATCGACGTCCCAAAGCCCTGCTTGGATAAGCAAGATGTGTCAACGGCGGTTTGGGAGGCTTCACCCAGCCCCCCATAGAGTAGTGTCTCCGCACGTAACTCTAAAAAAACCTTTAGTCGGTTCCCCACAATTTTGTTTTTCTCAACTAATATTAATTAATAATATTCTTCTGTTTTTGTTTCACTAACTTCGCGAAATGCGACAACCCGTCAGTTAAATATCCGAAAACCACACGGTGTGACCTATTGGTCGGTACGTGTTGGAATTTGCTCTCAGGGTGCATCAGTGCATGCTAATATGCGACTGCGACTGCCACTCACATGATATATTTTACTGCATCAATTTGACGGAGGAAGAACTTGGACGTAAACCTACTTTGCCGAAGTATCTACGAGTCACTATGATGTGTCAGGCATCGGTCTCACCACCCCGTCACAGAGGAAGCCTTTTCTGAGACTTTAAGTATCTACAATTTAGGATCCGAGTTAGATTCTAAACTCCTCTTTGTATAAGTCCCTAAGACATAGTTTTATATATTAGGGAATAATAATTACTCCCTAAACGATATGTCCATAATTAGTATCTCTTTGTGGCTAATATCAGGTTATCTAACGTTTTCTTTAATGACCTAGTTATGTCAATGACAGATAGCAGTCACTATGGTCTGTTTTTAGTGTATCTATTTACGGTGCACAACCTGTGGGAGCACTACTAGTTTGTAGTAGTGGCCCGTAGGGATAGTCTTTTGACTCCAACCACTGTAGGATTCGTTTGTATAAAGTTATACTAATATTGTATATTGTTAGTACTTCTTATTGTGTGCCCTAGTAATGGGTGGAAGTATAATATTGAATGTTCAGGCAGTACTTATTTGGAAGTAACCGGCCATAGTATTTTAACCGTGTAGATGTCTGATTGCTCGCCATGTACTATTTGTAAAATGCTGGTTCTTCTTCAAGGACATTAACCTTAGGTTCTCAAAACTCTCTAAGGAGTTAACTCAAGCTAGCTAGCTTATTTGTATATCGATCCTCGCAGTAACTCTATAAAATTAGGATTAAATACCCCTTGTTTTCATTCACTTTAATTTCTCTATTATTCATAAATAGACCTATCTGGTCTTAGTCTGGTACTAGCTAGGCTGGATTATCTTCATGTATTGTGGCTTAACCTTATATTATTATTATTTGTTGCCTATCTTTGACTGCCGCTATGTTGAGGCAGACGCTCTTTCGTAGGATAATGAGTGTTGATCCTCATTTTTAGAGTTACTAAACTATTCTATAATATATACTTTCTTACTCCTGTTAGTTCCTTGTCATCGAGGTGTTTGTATTCCAGCGTATCGTGAAGTTTACGATCATGGTAACTGAATAAAGTTATCCTTAATAACAATAGACTGTTTGATCAATAATGTATTTAAATATATATGTAATTCTCTTTTTCTTGTTTACATTTTATTAAACTGATTTGTTCAACTTATATATTTCTCTTATGTCTCATCCTTCCCGAAACTTCCTTATTTAACTTTGTTTATAATTGTAATCGTCACTTCTTCTACTTGATAGGAGTAGCGAGGATTCAACTCATGTGATCTGCCGCCTTCACGTTTGATAGTTATTAGTAATTTGTATAATCCAGTACAAAAAATGTAGTAAAACTATCGTTGTTAACATTAAAAAAATAGGTTTGTATTTTCTAAAAGTTTCTTCCTACCATAATTCCACTAAATAGGATTTCGATAGAAAGAAAAATTTGAGAAAATATACACTTTACTTGTATTTTGGCGTTCTAGATTGATAACAATTTACTTTACTATTAGATCATAAGATTTACACTTTTCCTTGAACGTGACAGCTGTAAATTACATGACTTGACGTATGAATATTTGAAAATAGTTTCAGTATAGTTCTTTAATAATTTCAGAAAAGGTTCCTTCCTATCTAAATTGAACTATACGTAAAACGCAACGTATAGTAGGACCGCAATAGGACTAACCTTTTAAAACTCTTTCTATGTGTGGGTGTGTGTAATAGATTTGGACTAATTGACAGATTTTAAATAACCTTGGTCTCTATATTTGTATTTGTATGCATACTTGTATTTAAGTTAATTTAATTGATTAAAATACTTACAAATTAATTTTAAAGATTTTAAAATGTAAATATATATATCCCCACGAGGACATATCAAATGTATATAACTTTTATTACCGCTTAAAAAAATTGGTCATGGCTTGTCAAAAGTGACAGCTATAGAACACATGACTTGGTTGCTCTATGGGTCCTACTACCCGTTCGGGCTATACAAATATTTAATTGGCGGGACAGGAATGGGTTGGTAAAATCGATAGAAAATTTACCTTCATTTTCGTGAAGAGAGTAGTAACCATTTAGAAAAACTCAGTTCACCCGGCTGTAATTCGAGCCCCAACCTCTCCATCACTGTCATACCAGACTAAACTGAGTCTGACGCCTTTGTCCACGTGCCCAGCAGTACGGTTCTTAAGGCATCGTGAGTAAAACTACAATAAATATCTAAAAATGTTATATATTCTAACAATACAAATACATTGAGGGTGTAGAGCTTGGTTTGTCTTAGAACCAACCCGCTCCTGTGGATATGAGGACAAAGGCGTCAGTTCGATTTGAACAGTTTGCCGGTGTCGGAGATGTCAGGGTAAGAATCCCACCGGGAGTACAAGGTTTTTAAACCAAATATTCTTCCAGTTTTTACACAAATGCGGGTGCACCTCATGCTCTCTTCCTCACCCTTACTCATTTAGTGTAAATATGCGATTAGCCCGGACAGATAATAAAAAGTAAATAATGTATTTTATAACTAGGAACTGATAATTCGAATCCCTGTCGGGTGTACTGAGGGTATTTTCTCTTAAGATGGTTTAACAATCTCCCTTCACGGAAATGTGGGTACATTTCTTTTTAAAAAATGTACCTTCCTCAACTCTCTTCCACTAGTGTAATTAATGTATGCGTATAATCCGAATGGGTACTTAAGAAAAAAATGCGGCGAAAAAAAAAAGGTGCTGCCTTAAACGTTAAATGTGTGGATCTGGACAAGAGTGTAGACATTTAACGGGATTAATGTCCTACCACTTCCGTTAGTCTCTCTGGTTAAATGAAACCAATGGCCGTCACAACTCAAATCAACAAGCACGGCACTGACTTTAATTTTCAAACTATGGGGGTAACAGCGGCTTTTGTTTGTTTGTTTGTCCTTTTTGCCTTGTTCCGATGGACACTGGGTGGGATACCGGGCAGAGCACAAAGTAAATCGATGTAAATTAATTACGTTTCCCAAACACTACTGTACAAACAGAAATGATTCTGTTTACGAAGTTATTCGTGATTTCGTAATATAAATAGCTTTTGTGAACGCTATTAGTTGACTATACAAAGTCCACACTTTAATGAAATATCTGTTGTTAGAAAGTTGAAACACACATTCACACACATGTATTTTGCACACTCCTAACACCACACTTCAACAAAGCTGGATGTACTCTATTCTCACTCATTGCATTCTTTCAATCTTTCCGTTGGGAGTCAATAACATGAGCTCAACTTCTCTTCATATATATTGCAGCTCACATACAAATTTATATTTTTGGAAAGATTTGACAGAAATTTACATGTCTATTAGAGTGAGCCTAATCTTGGCCGACCCCTTGGTATGGTGGTCATCATTCCTACCTACTAATATAGAAATCCCAGTTTTGTTTCCTGGAGGTACTTTAGGTATTTTTCCCGAAGGGGAATTGTTCCTGTGACTGCCATGGTCTGGTTATTTAGGTTTAAGTTAGGTTTAAAGCTTGATTCAAACGCTCGCCGAAAAATATAAAGCAGAATCTGCGTAGTAATTCACACACTAAGTTGACTCATGATGCATTGCAACGTTTTAAAACAGCGGGTTATCAACATATTTTATTTTCTAGTGGATATACGTATATTTTAGATCATTCTCCCGATGGTTGTTTACAAATTATAACGCTGTGTCGTGGCACAATCCAATACATCAATAAACACGCTTTACATTAACGAGTTATTTCATACCTCCTTACAACAGCCAACGAAGCTGAGTGATAGCTTTTGGCTGTAGAGCGTATGCATTGTCAAATGCGCATGCGCACTAATTTGAGATGATTGGTTCTGAGATTTGATTGGTTCTCCTGTGCCTAACATCTCGAGCAGAGCGGACAAAGTAGAGAATAGTTTAACTTAAGCAGAACAGCTCACGCCGATTAAAAGGAAATCTTGTGATTGGCTTAGAGCGCGTCACGTGACCACGTTTATGTTCTGCGCTAGTTTTTCGGAGAACGTGTGAATCCACAGCAAGACTTCTACTGGCACTACATAATCATCACATCATCTTATCGTGCGGAAGTAACCACACCTTCATGGTACCCCAACCTCATCCGCCACTGCCAGTTTATTTTTGGCACTGCGTATTACTACCCGTTCGTACTTTACTGCCTATGTAATAATTACTATAATGGTTTTAAGGCTTAGGAAGATTGAATTTAAAGGAAGGCTACCCGCATTTGCGTAGAGGGAGAGTGGAAAATCATTTTGGAAAAAATTACCCTCAGTAGGCCTACACCCGACCGAGATTCGAACCTCATCCTCCTCGTCATCGGCAGCCTAGTCTACTTCGAGATTAGCACCTTAGACCACTCGGCCACCGAGGTGGGTCCCTGTCAATGGAATACCAGGAATGTTTAGACGACATGACCCCGATAAGATACGCTAGCAAAAAAAAAAACAACATAATCTTGATGTCAAAAAAACTTAAAAGAAGATTTCCATGGGCAGTGGTTGTTTGTTAGTCTGTATGTACGTAAACACTGTACAGGTTTCAAATTATAATGACTCGACCCCAATCTTGTACTATTAGCTCAGTCTATTGAAATTCATTTTTGATATCCTGGTCGTTTGATTGTTATAAACAATTTTTTAAACAAACTTTCAAATTCTTATTTTTTGCTTATCTCTGGAAGACTTACCACCAATAATAATCTTCTGACCTTTCAGTTATTTCAAGGAAATTATTATTTTCAATTAGATTTTTTTTTTCGTTTATTGGTTCTCTAAAATGGTAGTTTTTAATTAAACTTGAAATTTTCCATATGGAAATGTTGGCAGCCAAATAGCGTCCTGTATACATTTTTCTATTCTATATGAAATATGTATAAATCGTAGTTCTATATTTGAAAAAAAAAAATAGTGTGTACATCTTTGGGTTTGACAAGTAGTTTTTATTAGTACGTTATTTTTTGCTTCAGTGACCGCATGGTCTAAGGCCTCCCTCTCACAATAGATTAGACTGCCGATGACTGGGAGATCGGGGTTCGAATCTAGGTCAGGTGTACTGACTGTAGTTTTTCCTAAATTGTGTGTCTTAGTGTATTTAGTGTATTGCTGCACTAGAGGCTATTCGGGCTATGAAACTGGCCCTATATGACTATTGAAGTTCTTTTTCTTCTAAGAAGCTCAGTTAGCTTCAGTTAGAAGCAGTAGTAAAATTTACATGTTGGCAATATACATTCTAATAACCAAGTAAAGGATGATATATGCGTGTCTGTACTAAATATGGCTAGCTGCATAAATGTTTTCAAATATATCACATTTAAGTATTTAGCATTTTATTAGGTTTTTTTTACAATATTCTACAGTAAGAATTGCTTCAAAATAATAAACATACTTATCCGTTTTGTACCAAATGGCTATTTTCAATATTTCTTAACGTGGTTTGTTATTAATAGTAAAATAAGAAATATTGATACTACTTAAAAGTGTCTGAAATACGATAATCACAATTTAAAATGAAACTCATCTACTGAAGCGCGCCCATAAGTTCCTTCAACATAGTAAAAAAACAAAACACTGTGCACTGGGAATTAATGAACTTCAATCTATATTACCTTGATTTTAAATTCCTACCTCTTCTCTATATTTATTGACTTATAGATAAAAATGTAACTTTTCGAATTAAAAATTAAATATACATTCATTTGATTTAATTAAAAAGTGATATTGGATTTTCCAGCATTGCTATCTCACTTAGCAATGAAAAGATTAATTACTTCATTGGCACTTTTATCTTTAGATTGAATTCTCTTTGATTATATAGACTTTACTCTTCACGCTAAGTTTTTATACATTTAAAATAGTTTTTTTATTAAACTTTTCATGGAGATCAAATAAAGTTTTAATTCACTCTCTTTGGGATGAAATAAATAAATAAAATGTCACATTTCACGTAAAAATCAAATAACATGAACGGTACTGTGCACCTCGCATACTTGCTTGCTGATTTACCTATAGTGGAGATTTACTTGAATCTTGCGAGATATGTAAAACGAAATAATATACATTCTTGTGTAGCGAAAAAAAGATCCATGGGCGTAGGGAGAATTTAATTTCGGGGGGAGGGGGTTTCAAAATCTTAAGTTTATGATATGATGTTGAAACTTACTATTAAACTTTAAAATATAAAAACATCGTTACTTTATACAGTGGTGGTTGAACTTTATTTGTGTAAGGGGGAGAGGGTAGATAACAAACACTTTTTTTAGGGTTTTTATACCCTCCTATTGTTAGTTTTAAAAAACTGGATGCTCCTTTAAGATATTTGTAGTGGCCCTCGTTTGGAGAATTTTGGAAAATTATACTCTTTAAAAGCTATTTAGAATTAATTTTTTGAAATTTGGATACTCTCAGAGGCTTTTTGGTGTTGTCTCCTTCGGGAAATCTTTAAAAGCTATTTTAAGACGTGCTCACCAACATTTTTTAAAAATAAATTAGATTCCCTATAATCTATTTGAAATGGCCCTTACCAACTTTTTTAGATCTGGATGCCCCTAGAAGCTATTTGGAGTAGTTCCTTCCTGGAAAATTTTGAAAAGTGAATGTCTATATAAGTTATTTGAAGTATGATATAAGGCCATCTTTAAGCTTCATATTAAAAACTTCAAAACATTCCGAGTGTTTGGAGGGGTTTAAAAATAGAAACATATTCCACCAAAGATTATATATTAAATAATATACACTTTTATAGAAACATATTGGTGAGACAACTTTGCAATGATGTGCAATGCAATGACTATCTCAAATAGTTGCAGAGATGTAATAAAATTGGAGATATCCGTTTATGTAAAAACCCTCTAAGTCATATTATTTGCAACGTTAAACAGTGTCTATATAGATTTTTAATCAAAATCGTTAGAGCCGATTTCGAGAAAATAGTAGATTTTCTCTTTTCACTTATAAGTAAGCTACTCTTAAATTTAGGGCTAGATATCTAATTTCAGAACCACCTCCGGGGAACCTTAGGAAACCCAAGTTGTACCAAGTTTTAGCCCGATATTTAAAATGGTTTCGGCTCTAGTACGAGATACCAACAGGCAACATCGCGAAAACCAATTTTTAGTGCTCAGGGGGTCGTGAAACGTCATCATCCATCATACTCTCAAATTTGAATTTTTCGACCATCACAATACTTTCTCTACCCAAGGGATCGTGAAAGAGTAAAATGAAACTTTTCGAGCCTTATCAATTATACAGACAGTTCACATATTTACACTGATGAGGTAGGAAGGCTGAAGGTAGAATTTCAGAGAAAATGTACCCGCGATTGCTCGAGGGAGGAAAAAAGATATGCCATTTAGAAAAAATAAAAACACCCCCTCGGTAAACTAATCCAAGATTCGAGCACTTACCTCTTTGTCACAGACAAACTAAACAATTTGTGGGCTGTCCTACCCCCCCTCTCCGACCCCGTCAACACATAGATTATGTAGGTAATATAGGCCGAACCAGACGTCACAATATGGCGTGGTTTTTTGTAGTCCTCAGTGGAATTGAGACCAGTGAAACTGTTTTACTTTATTTAAACAAAATAATAATTATTTTAAAATGACAAAACTGTTATTTTGACACCGATTTCTTGGTTGTCAAACGAACAATGAAGAAAACCGCACCTCGAAACATTTTCTGGTTCAGACGTTATATTGTATCCAATATTCTGGTTAATTGGCCGTAAGATGTGAACTGTGCTCATTGGACTAAACACAGATAACTTAATAAAGCTATTTATATTGGTTCCTTTCAATTTAATTTTAATTAATTCATACCGTTGCGTTTAACAACATCGTTACTATAAGATAGATATTTGTTCTGGGCAGGAGTGGGCCCAGGAGGTTGTATTAATATATTTGCCAATATCTTAAAAACTATTGATTTTATAGAAATATATTTCAAAAACAAGTTTTTATTTTTAATAGTACTAAAATTGTACAATGATAAGTTATTTAGTATCTCAAATAATTGCGGATATATATTAAGTTTTTCTTTTGTAAAGAACCCTAAAAGTTATTTTCATGGGAAAATTAAAAAATCTATTTTGTTTATAATCTTAATCAACGCCTAGATACGAATTTTAATCAAAATCGTTACAGCCGATTTTTAGGAAATTGAATTTTTCTCTTTTCACACTTTAGTAAACTGCTCTTAATCTTAGGGTTCGACAGACACACAGACAGACGGCGTTGCATAAAACTCTTTTTAGGTTTCGGGGGATCATGAAACGCTGACATTCATCAAAATCTCTAGTTCGATTTTTTTGACGATCACAATACTTTCTCTACCAGTAAGATAGCGATAAAGTAATAAAAGAGTCTCACAGCATAAATAATTAGTTATTAAAGGGGTGAAATTAATCAAATCAAAAGTATTCTAGCATTTTTTCTCACCGCATTCACCCCGTTTAACCTTTTTACCTCGCTCACCCTTTTTTTTAGCCATTTTAACCTTTTTACCCTTTTTACATGAAGAAATAACCCTTTTGATCTATTCACCCTTTTTACTCTCCTTACCTTTTCCACCTCAACGCTTTTCACCCCTTTTTTGCCCATTTTACTATTTTTTATCAACCGTACCCTTTTTGAACTTTTTGCAATTTTTGCCTTTTTTGATTAGATTTACTTTTAAACATTTTAACCCTGTCTACCCCATGGTAATAACATTTTTTCCCGTTTTTCCCTTATTGCTCTCTCTACGCCTTTTACCCTTTCCATCCCGTTTACGCTTTTTACCCCGTAAACGCTTTTTACCCCGTAAACCTTTTTTATTTCTTTTACCTCTTTTAGCCCTTATACCTTTTGAATTTTTAGTGATTTACTTCTCGCCCTTTTTATAATTTTTACCTTCTTTGACCTTCTTACTTTATTTCTTCAGTTGTATACCCTTTTTGCCGTTTTTGACATTAAGGTCTTTTTAGGACATTTTAGCAATATTTTACATTTGGTCTTATTGCCCTTTTTGATTCAGATTTACTTGTACCATTTTTAGCCTTTTTGATATTTTTACCCCATTTTACATCAAGTACCTGGCTGAGCCTCAGGATGTGGGTTATAGAGGGTGTAGGGTAAAAAAAGGGAAAGTTTAAAGGGTAAAAATGGTAAAGGGTGTAAAGGGTAAAGGGCAAAAATATTTACAGGTAAATAGCTTATTAATACAAAAAGCTATTTATTAAAAATAAATCACAACTTTGAACACATTAATATTATCATGTTGACATGAGAAGAAGAGTTTGTTTTAGTTACCAAACTCTTCTTATTTACTCTCCATGACAACCAAACTTTCATGGCCACCAAATTACATTGCAAGTTGTATGAAATGTTGTATGTAGTAAAGATTTCTCGTGGCGGTAACATTTCTTCAATTTTTCTGGTTTTAATAAGTTAGAAAAATTCTAATGAAAATGTCAACATTCTGGATTCGCGGAGCACATGTTCGTGTACGGGGGCTAATAATGTTTAATTTTCATACCTCTCCGTGTGGTAGATATCGCGAAATGCTCATGATTGACAGAAGACAGACAGACAGATTCTTTATTTTATTAAAATATAATATAGATATTTAAAATGAAAGATGTTTATTTTTAACAGTACTATAACTTTACAATGATACGTTATTTGGTATCTGAAATAGTTGCGGGGATATGATCAAAATTGAAAAGTTTTGATTATGTAAAGTACCCTCAAAGTCATTTTCATGGAAAAATGAGGGCTAACATTTTGTTTTTAATGTTAAACACTACCTAGATAAAAAATGTAATTAAAATCGTTAGAGCAGATTTCGAGAAAATATTTTTTTTTCTCTTCTTGCACTTCAGAATACGACCCTTAATTTTATGGTATATAGTATACAACTCTACAAACTCCTCGGGGGGACTGTATGAAAACCCTATATTCCAAATTTTAGCCCTATCGGTAAAATGGTTTCGGCTCTTGGCCGAGATACAGACATATAATAAGATGACATCGAGAAAACAATTTTGTAGGTTTCAGGGGGTCAAAATCTTGAGCTTAATTTTTTTAACGATCACAATACTTCTGTCTCCGATGAGTCGGAAGAAAGTAAAACAAAAGAGAGAAGAGTATTTACTTCTTAGTAAAATAATCTTGTCTTCGCAATAGCATTTATTACAAAAGGGACAAGGGTCATCATTTTCTGGAGCTGTGACCGATCAGTCAAAGAAACTTGACTGCCACTGTCGAGGAGGTAGGGTTTCATATCCCGGCCATGTGGATTGAGTCTCGTTTTCCACGTAAGATGTCTCTATTTTTAAGCGCTAACCTTGGTTTAGTGACTCTAACTTACAAAATTATGATCAATTGTTCTTAAACGTTGACTTTTTTTTTAAAAAAAGCTGGTTTTGCCCAAAGCAAACTCTATGATAACATGAAAGCTAAACGTCAGGCTCATCTAATATGGTTTTCCGATTACTATAAGACCAGAGTTTGAATCCCGACTGGGCTTACTGTGTTTAGTTTGTTTAAATGGTTTTCTCGAAAATTATGGTACATTTATTTTAAACTCTACCTTCCTAATTTCTTCCCCACTAGTAATGTTAAAGTGCATATGACCTATATCCAGGATGGGTCATACGACAAGGGGGAATTTAAAAAATAGATTTATGTATAGGCCTCAGCTACATCATAGACTGTTACAAAACCTTTTTTCTTACGACATAAGATCATTACTCTTGGTCAGTTCCTTGACAAATATTTTATTTTTTAAAAAATGCCAGAAAGTATATACTATAAAGTGTTCATCAGCCTTCATCCCCACACCTTCTTTCCATCAACTTCAAAGTTGACAACTTTGTGTCTCCTTTAGCTACTAGTAGCTCTTCTATTTTTAACGGTCTTGTTTGTAAAGTTTGTCATTTGGGTGTCACGGTAGGGGCTCTTTAGGGCTTCCTTGCAAAATTGATGGTGGTGTGGAAAGTGACTGTCCTGAAGGGGATTAAAGGACCTTATCTTTTAGGGTCATGACGAGGTGTATCGATCTGAAATGTTAAGTTAAGAGAGAAAGAGTTTGTAGAATCGTTGCGTGTCGTCAGAATTGCTTTAAAAGGTTAAGATTATATCTTTATTAACTTACTCTTTGGTTTTTTTTTTCAGGGTATAACAAAAGTCTAGGGTTATTAGCAGAGGCGTAACTAGGAAGTAATGGGCCCACGGCAAAACTTTCATGCTGCCTTCCTCCCCCACCTCCCCCCAATCTCACAGTAAAAGAAAGCCACACCAACCCCCAAAAAATTATGTGTAGTTATAGATTATAATAAATGACATTGCCATTTATTATATGAGTTCTTTTATAAATTACGTAATACAAGTCTACATTATACAAAATACCTGTCTGATAAAATTGCTACTTAAAAGGGGAAACTAATTACCATATAATGTAAAAAAACTAGATTTGAATTGAATAAGACTATATTACTAAATATTATAATCACAGCTATAATCAATATTAATACTTATGGAGACTAAACAAATGACATTTAAATTAATTTTGGGCTGGTGGGTCTACGTGGTGAGCCCCATTTTGTTGGCGGGCCTGCGGGATTTTGCCACCTACGCCACACTATAGTTACGTCTCAGGTTATTAGTGTTTAAGGGTTGGCTCAGCTCTGACTCAAGAGGGTAGGACTCGGTTCAGTTCCCGGCTGGATGCACCAGAGATAATTTCTCCCAGTGTATCACACTGTGTACCACGTCTTACTACCAGTCCGGGCTATCTACATATTTGCACGAATGGGATATTCACACAGAATAACTAATTCAGAGTAAAATGTGCCCGCACTTGTTTTAAGGGAGAGGGGGAAACTATTTGGGACGTAAACGACTCAGTACCCACGGCTGGGGCTCAAACCACTCTGGTACCCACACTAGACGAGAATGGCACCTTTGTCCGCGTGCCCACCAATGTGGGATACAAGGTGTCTTGACTGGTGTTTAGGAAGGTTGTCTAACGTAAGTTGACCAACATTAGCGTGGAGAGAGAATAGGAAAACCATAACGTTGAATCACAAGTGTAAAACCATCCCTAGTACATTAGATTGAGACAGGAACTTTGACCTTCACGTCACTGATAATCTCATCTATTTCGAGTTTGACACCTTAAATCGCGTGACCATCTTTGCAGGTGACAGGGTGTTGTGTTTGTCAAGCGAATATTCCAGACGGATCTTGAGAATCGGTGCATTGGGTGAGGTGGGGGCATTGTTATGACGCATACATACGAGAGATGTTTTCATAAATAATTGAGTACTGAATTCAGTACAAATCGACCACTAACGTGTCAACTACCAACTATTATAATTACTCTCAGTGTTGCCAAAACAAGTAGCTATCATAGATACTTGTGACAGTAAAATGAATTACACTAATTTTGAAAAAGTTCAATGGAAAAATTGAAAAAACTTTTTTTTTAGATATATCTCCAAAACTCCATAACCTCAGCCCACAGTCGAGCCATACTGACCGAGCGACCACCGTCTGTTGGCGAATATAATGCCAACGTCTGCGGATAGATGGTTTCATGTGGTCAGCATAACGAACTCTCCGACAGTTAATCTCAGATTTTTAGATTGGAGCCGCTATTTTTTCTGTCAAGGAAATCTGGAGGCACCTGGGATTGAACCCGGGACCTCTGGAACTATAGCCAGTAGTTCTGACTATCATACCACAGAGGCGGTCATAGATACATCTATAGTTCAAAGAATACACCGCTTTGTTTTGAAATATACATTACAATTTTAATTTATTCGTACACAAACCATTACAAATGGTACAGAGAAGAAGTGGGGAGGGGGGGGGGTAAGGGATAAAGATGTTTTACTTTCTTATAGATAGAGAGTATTGTACTTGCGAAAATGTTATACCTCTAGATTATGATACATTTTGATGTTTTAGGTAATTACAAACTAAAAAAATTTGGCCTATAGATGAAACGGTTCAGTGAATTATATCCAAATTTGATATTTTGATGTTATATGCTATTATCTCAGAGTTAAATCGTAATTCTAATCCTAAATCTAAAATTAAGGGTATCTTACTAATAACTAATTTTTTGAAAACTCGAAATTTGTAGAAAATGGCGCTAAGATAACGAGTTGGTTTAAAATGTATATAGACCTGCCGAAGGGAAGTGCTTTACATGATAACTAAAACTGTATGAACTCCTTGTTTTTTTTGGAGAAAAACGTTTGTGGTTAGTTTACTGATGATTTATGCGAGAAAATTTGAGGGTGATGAAAAATGACATTGAGTTTGTTAAAACTGAATATCATAGTAATGTTTTATGCAGTAATACTCTAGATTTTTTCCTGGGAGAAATTAATTTAATGACAATTTACTGTATAGAAATGTACTATAATTTAGTTCCAAACGAATGAAAATATGTACCATTCATCTACCTTCCATCGTTCCACTATGGCTTGTGGCTACAAGTTAAAGGAGAGTGTCATAGTATAGTTTGTCAAGGTAAGACTGCTACTTTTCAGGGCGAACGAAGAGTACATTGTGCCGTATAATTTATTTTTCTCTACGCTTTAATTCAAACCTGGGTTCGTGCTAGCCCCCCTAGGTCCCGACTGCAACGTTTTCCCAGCATTCTTTCGCCCACTTGTATAGTAATCTCGTCTAGACGGTCTTGGCTCATCGCGTGACACGTGGCCGATGTCCTATTTCCAATTACAGCATTTCTTGTAATATGACCGCGCCATGTAATGTACCCTATCCAATTCTTGGTAGATCTGGGGGAGAACATGAACAGTTACCCGCTTCGGTGACCGCACGGTCTAAGGCGCTACTCTCGCAATAGACTGGCTGCCGATGATGGGGGGATTGGGGTTCGATCCTTGTCGGGAGCCCTGAGGATGGTTTTTCATATATGCTTTTACACTTTCCCTCCACGTAAATGAGGGTGCACTTTCTCTAAATCAATCTTCCTCATCCCTAAAACATTCGCGTAATTAGTATATAGGCGTATAAACCCTAGCGACGAAGACGTGGTGCTAAGACAAACAGTCAATTACCAAAGAGTAGCCGACAATACCCGCACCGGCGGACTAAACAAGGCTCTTTTTTCTTAACAACTCTATAGTTTTCAGCTTTATTCATATAAAAAAAATGTATGAAAAGGTGATATTAGCTCGTGTTCAACGTCGAATTTTTTTTTAGCATATTTGCGTGGCTATAAAACTAGCCTTGAGGAAAAGGGGCTATATATTTAGCCATCCTCTAACAATTTTTTTATAGGCGCACAGTAAAATATTTAATGTATTTAAGAACTAGCAGTGATCTTTCCCATTTATCCCTCTTTCTTATTAATAGAATGGTTGTGGGTGAAGGGTGAAAGTGAGTATAAGCTTAGATAAGTAGTTCCAGAAAACGACACCTTTGTATTTTAAGCCGTGTGGTCTGGTAGCGAATGATATATTCCCGCTGACCGAGGTGGCTGTCTAACTATATCTAAGTACTATCACACTTTGACGGCAATATACGAAATAGATCAAAATATACGAAACTGAGTAGCTCACTCTGTGAAGCCTCTTGTTTATTAACTGATACATAGGGTGCGGATTTTGATAACCTAAAGACTGAAAAAAATACCTATAAAATGACACTAACAATTCTAAAAAAAATAAAAATATATGGAAATGTTTTCATACAGACTTGTGAATGAATGCGCAATAATAAATCAAACACGTACTTTACGAATGGAATATAAGAATAATATATTTATGCAATTAAAATTATTTAAGGTAGGGATGTAGGGAACGCGAGAAAAGACCAGCGTATTTGCAATTTTTAAAATAAAACTGGTTTTGGCCAAAATAAATAAAATATAGCTCCAGTAAATACACGTGTAATTTCGTTCACACGGTGATATAAACGGTTCTAGAATTTCTATCATGAGCATAGCGGGATTAGATGACAAACTTTTTAAATTAAGAGAAAAAATTATCATTAAATTCCAGGACACCCTTGACAGATATTCAACATCTGTTGAGGTCATTATGGGAAGAAGATAAACTCTTATGTTTGCACTGAAGCAAGATTTGATTTATATCGACCAAACGAATGTTTTGATAGAAAAATTGCAAGAACACTGACTGACCGTTTCTCGCGTTCCCTGTAACCCCACCATATAATATTTTGCAGTTTTCTAAACATAAACGTTGATTTTTAAATGCCTGCTTCAAACCTCAACTTAGGCGCAGTGTTTCACTAAGAATGTACAGTTTCCAATAATTCATGCAACGCGTGTACATTTCGAGAACTATTTGGGGGAAATATAATGTTTGAGTATTCATGTATTTACACAACATCGTTAGTATTTAAAACATACTTATTCTATATACATTTCTAAAATGACTAAAATATTACGCAAAACAAAATGTATTATCTAAAAATCCATAATGACAAAAAATGACCTTTAAAATCTTTTCTTAAGTCAGGGGATCATGAAAAAAATTTTTATACGCATCCGGTCACTGATGCGGATAATAAAATAATTAATTAAGATATCTAATCTTACTAAAACTCGCTCAATGAATTAATCCTTTGTGCAATATTATTTTTTCCCTTGTAGCATAACCTAAATGGGTCGTTCTCCAAGAAGCCCCTTTTTCTCTTCGGGCCTGGTAAATATTTATTTTCGTTCCAGTTCCTCTGTGCAACACACACCAACTGTGTAAAATAAATGTATCAGGAGAATAGAACGAACTCAGACACAAATAGGCCCCTATTGTAAAGTCTGTTCAGCCTAGGAATTGTTTTATGAAAGGCCTTTTTCCCTACCAGAAATCTATTATATAGTAGGATATTTGTATGAAAAAAGACCTTTCAGAGAGTAATTCCTACCGTGAATGGAGTATAACTGGTATTTCAGGCACACCCGCTGCGGTGGTCGCATGGTATAACTCTTGCATTGATAACGGGGAGATTGTGGTTTGAATACTGGTCGGATATAATGAGGGTGTTTTATTTTCTAAATTGTTTTCCACTCTCCCTCCATGCAAATGCAGATACACTTCCTCTAAGCTTTATACTCCTCATCCCTAACATATTAGCGTAATTAGTACACTTTATTATAGCCTAAGACCTGAATAGGTACTAAGGCGCGGTGAAAAAAATGAATTCAGGCAGCAGCTGGCATTGAACCTATACCCATTACCGACTGAGCTAAGAAATCTAAATAACTTCAAGTCAAGTTCAAGTCAACATCGATGCACTAGATAGCAGCCTCTTGTATGGAGTCTGCCGGTGACAGGTAGGTCAAGGTTATAGTATCTGCTGGGTTCACTGATGACGCCACGCCCTAAATGTTTGGCCCACTTTCCTTTCAGGTAAATACGGGTACATTTACTCTAAATTATAACTACACATCAATACCCCGTTAAAATGCTTCTAGCCCTAACGGGTAGTGAGATGCGGCAAAACAAACTATTATCACTCCACCTAGCTGGTGCTCGAACCCGGCAGGCCTAGCTGATCATAGTCGGGCACCCTAGCACCTAGTCTAGCCGGCGGAACATTGACAAAGTCACTTCCGGGAATCAAGGTTTGCAAATTTATCGATTGGAAAGGTCCGGGTCTTTGAAGCAACATTGAAAGTTGATCTCAAGGGTGTTGCCTTAGTTATCTACAAGTTGATGTAACAAAGAGTTCACTACTTTCGATAGAAATAGTTTGGATCTGGGACTTTAAGTACCTACGCACTTTTTATAAACAAGAACTACATTTTAAATAACGCGTAGCATTGTACTTTGATGATATTTTATTATGTCCTGGAATAAAATTTGTTCTGATAAATTATTATTATTATTATTATTATTATTATTAGCACCACGTCTTACTACCCATTCGGGTTATACGCACTTACGCTAATGTGTAATGGTAGGGTGATTGTGAGATGAAATGGAGGACCTACAGTTTAACGTTGAATCCGAACCACATTCACAAGTTGTGATTAATACACGTCTATAAATCTGTGCCAGGACCGAGGATTGAACCCCGAACCCCCAAGCACAGAAGTCTGACACCTTACACCTAGACCACCAGGTCACCGTTTCTGATAAATTTATTTAAGTTATTTCATCCTATTATCTATTATTTACGATCACTTTACAATTAATTTAAAAAGTTAATAACAAATGTTAAACAGTTTTGTTAAAGATAATCTTTTTTTTACCCGCTATCTGGCTATTAGAATTTAACCACACTTTTGGGGTAGGCTTAGAAAAGTAGAATTAAAGGAAATGTATTCAAATTTGGGGGAAGGGAGATGAAGAACAATTATAGTAAAAATCTCTCAGTACACCCAGTTGGGACTCAAACCTTGATCTTCCCGTTACTCTCAAACTGGACTAGATGAGCTTGACGTTTAGTCCACGTGCACACCAATGCTAATTTGAAATATTTCCAGCGGCCTGGTTTCTTCTAAACCTATAATAATATTGTGTTTATCATCATGGAGAGGGGGAGATAGTAACTTTCTGATTTGAGTGACGGTTAGGTTGGGATTTTTAATATCGGGAAGGTGTGTTTTTTCCCCCTATATGTTTTCCCACTCTTCTTTCACATAAATGCGGGAACATTTCCTCAAAGTCTACCTTCGTAATCCTTACACCCTTAGCACAAATAAGCGTACAACCTGAACGTATATAGTAAGACGCAGATCACGTAAAAAATATATTTGTGCACTTAAGCCTCAGAAATGACCCAATATATCTTACCTAAGTTTCACAAGTTGAGTAAGTTGTGTTTTAAGGAACTGCCTCGCATCATTGGTCGTAAGGTTAACGCGTCACACTCGCAATAGATTGGATGGATAGCCGGTGGCGGGGATGTCGGGGCTTGAATCATGGTCATATCTTGTGATGAAATAGATTTTCATTCAATATTAATTCAAATCAAAAGTTCCCACCTTTAATATATTTCAAATTAATGAATAATTTCAGAATATAAAACTCATCGCATCCACATGTGTTAGGAAATCTTCTCACACACCTGGATGATCATTTATTTATTTTTATGTTGTTTACAACGACCCTGTGTCGTCACCTTATATTTTCTTTTGTTTTAACATCCCCACACCCCTATTGCAAATACTTGTGAAATATAACCACTTCGAAAACACTCTCTTTCTCGAAATACATACTCAAAAAGAAGGCTCCTTTCTTTTCACAGCCTTACTGCAGAACGGTCCACAAAAGTTTAATCTTTAATTTATTTATTTTGTCAACAACCTTACTGAGAAGTGGTCCGCGCTAAATCAATTCCAATTTTCAAATTCAGTCCGCGACACGTTAAGCTGCCGTATCGTGTGTGCAAACATAATTATTCGGGATTTATTAATAAATACAAGTTTCTACAAAGTAGCAAATTTTTCACATATAAGTAGCATTAAACCAGACTCAAACCCAGGACTCCATATAAGGATAGAAAGTATCTTTACTATTTGTTTTCGAAAACTTGGGGCTTCACGAGAAAATAATCGACTACCCTACAATCTGACTCCACAACGAGGAGCTTGCAACAAAACACTCCCTAGTAGAGAGAAATAACTCTACAATCTCCTAAAGATGTTTTTTACTAAATTATTTATCACTCTCTTACACGTAAATGTGGATTCATTTATTCTAAATCCTATCTTCCTCGTCCATATCCCATTAGTGTAAATATTTGTATAAACTGAACGGGTAGAAAAAACATGATGCACAACAACAACAACAACAACAACAACAACAAAAAGTATCTTTATTGCAACCAGTTGGGATCAGAGTCAAGTGTGCTAACAACTCTGCTAATTTTTGAGTTATTTCTGTTAGTTTAATGAATATGGACGTGGAAGGTAGTTCCTTTAAGGTGGGGGTGTAAGGATCGCGAGAAAAGGTAAATGTTTTTGCAGTTTTTATATAAAAACTTTTTTTTTGACAAAATATATCAAATATGTATCCAGTAGAAACATTGATTTTAATTATTGTCTTCACAAGGTGACCTCAAGAGTTGTTGAATATCGGTAGAGGGTGTCCTGAAATTTAATGACAATTTTTTTCTCTTCATTTATAAAACTTTGTCATCCAATTCCACTATGTTCATGATAGGTAATCTAGAGCCGTTGATATCACCATGTGATGAAAATTAAACTTTGTACTGAAGCAATATTTTATTTATTCTGACCAAAATTATTTTGATATAAAAACTGCAAAAACACTTGACTTTTCTCGCGTCTCCTACATCCCCACTTTAATTGGTTAAGTGTAGGACAAGGCAAACTGGCCTTAACTTCGCCAAAATGTTTCAAAATAAAGACAATAAATAAATAAACTTTGCGTTACCCGGAGCCCGACCCAGTTTTTAATGAATTAAAAAATTATTAAACTGTAAAATTTCTGCTAAGAGGTGCACACTTTCGTGTCAGCCCTCTGCGTGCGGTAGATATCGCTCATGACAAACAAACTCTTAGTTTTATTAATATAATTAGAAGATAGAGTGTAAATAAAAATTTATCCAACATTAATTATGCAATTGTTTTACCTACCTTATTGTGGTTATTCGGTTGGTGGGTTTGGAAGTGGATGGAGAAAAAATATCAAGGGGTTGGTTTTCCAAATCACGTATTTCATTTTGAGATAGCAAAAGCGATAAAGTACGCCAAAGATGTGCTCTTATTGCTTTTTTAAAGTCGTTGGGAGGGATGGGAAAGGAAGTTCAAGGGATAAAGTTTCCCGTAAGGGTTGAATTTAGCATGAAGTTTCTGCATACAGAAGAATGTCTCTCTGAGTGTTGGCCAAGATGGGGAGGAATTTTACGAGACAGGGTAGTTCCCTAGCTCACACTCGAAAATATATAAAGGTATCGTAACTTTAAAATAAATACCTTAGAGGGTGCTCTTCGGCAGATGAGCTCCATTTGACTAACAATTAATTTGAAACGTATTTTAAAAACTGACAAGGCACGTTTTTTTTAGTATAGTTTCATACTTTTTTTTATATAATCTATTGTAAAATAACACCCCAGACTTTAAAATAAAGAAGATAATACTCAGACCAAATATTTTCTTAGTAATCTCAATTCTCTGTATTTTCTCTAAACTTCACGATTTAGTTTACATTTTCATTGTCTTATAGTCATTTTTCATTATTTCCTTATAAATAAAAATATTTATTCAAGACATATTGAAAATATCACGTTGGCGCTGAAGCGACATATTAATGGTGCCGTTACTAGTTTTTTACTTCATGCTCTGCGTCATACTACCCATCTGGTCTACCCGCTTATTTACACTAATGGGTTAGAGTTGGATTAGGTAGAATTTGGATTAAATATAGGCCTACCCGAATACGCGTAGAGGGACAGTGGGAAACCATCTAGACAAATATTACCTTCAGTATACCCTTGCTAGGATTCGAGCCCCCACTCCTATTCCTCGTTACTAGCAAACTAGACAATATGAGTTTGACGCCTTGGTCCACGTGATCACTGGTGCGATATTCTGTTATTGTTTTTGTCCGACTTCTAGCTCGGTCAATAGCGCCGCATCTGTCTACTACTACTAGATCCTGGATTAGATCTTGACGTGACAAAAATATATCATTAATGGAATTATAGCTTCATATTTAACAGTGATGTAGTGAGGGAATGATTGCTGTTTCGACTTTTATACAGATACTTTAGTTTGTAAGTCATGTGCTGATTAATAATTATTTTCGGGAAGTTCATGTTAAATAGGCCTAATCAAAAAACTTTTTGTTAAAGACATGTTTCAGTAAAAATACCTACATTTCACACTAGGTTTAGTTAAAAAATCTACTCTTGCAGTATACTAAACTGCCGATGACGGGGAGATCGAGGTTCGAATTTTGATCGGGTGTACTGAAGGTTTTTTTCTATAATGTTTTTCCACTCTCTTTCTCTCCTCTCTCTCTCTCACCCCCTCCTATCTATACATGACGATTGATTAAAGCCATCTGAAATACGTATTTCTGCACATGCGTGAGTATTTAAACTATAAACAAAACTAGGTGTTTATCTATTAAATCATCTGTAGATAGAAGTGTTTGTTAAGTTGTATTCATGTGTGGATGCCGTATAGATAAATAGATACACTGATTTGTGAGGAATAAAACTACCGGAGTTCTTTAAATAAAAATTAGCTCTTGGTATAAAAGGACGTTAAATAAAATATCTAATTTTGGGGTTGAAATGTTAACCAATCAACTTTTATTTTAGGTGGTATAGTGCAACAATAGAAATATTACGGCTACATTTTTAAATACCTAATTGATCAAATATAGAAAGTTAAAAATATCATGTGGCTTTCTTAGGAAGAATTGTTTCTTTTTCTTCTTCTGTATTTAGTCACAATATGGCCGTTATAATTGACAGTTCAAACATATATTTTACCAATGTTCTTTGTTTCAGGGAAATAGACTTATTAGGCTGAAGGACTCGCATTTGAATCCCCAAAATTGACCATAATTTGCATTTAAAAGCTCAAGTAATTAATCTTGTCGCAATACGTTCTCGCGAACCGCTTGATGATATTGTTAATTAAATATTGTTTATGTTAACACATTTTATAACTTTTATTTTCACAAATTAATATGATACATTCAAGAAATTGTCCCAATGGCATCCGCGATTCTTCATCGCGCTCGTTTTCTCAGAACACCTCGTTAACAAGTTCCAGACAAAATTAATACCCCCCACCAGTTTCCTGGCTATAACATCAATTTTGATACCGAGAGCTGCTGAACTCTTGTGAGCACAAGCAAAACTACTTTTTTAAATAAATCAAAATACATACAGTTTGCAAATGAAATGGGGTGCTTTCTTTCTCGCACTCACACTGCGAGGTTTTTCTTTCTTTAATAATTACTAGGGCTAGAAGCAAGCAAACTGAATGTTCCTAACCCGTAGTCTTTGCACGTGTACGGAAGTTTAGCAACAACAGTACAGTACGACTAATAAATTTGACACAAACTAAATTTAATTACTCCAAAAAGCTATGCAACAAAGCTGGATCATTACATTCTCTCGACTTGATTTAATTTTGTTTTATTTTGCGCATGTATTATGAATACAAAATTGCTACAATATACTTTCCATATGTTTCGATAGCCATTTTAATGTTCTGAGTAAAAGTTCGTAAAAACGCGTCTCGCGAAATTTCAGTGTATCTATGTGTAGGAAACGAATTGAAGCACTCTTCCGCATAGCTGTCAGGCACATATTAACATTATTATTAAGGGTTTGCAAAGTTCACCTTTTTAATACGAAGTGAATATGAATAGAATAGATGAAAAATTTTCTAAGCTGAATATTTGTTGATGGTTATTTTATACTGTGAAAATATGATTGGGTGATTATTTATATTAATTTACCTACTAATTATGATTTTAAATTGCACAATTGTTTGTAATAATTCTTTCTAAGCTGATAACTCAGGCTATTACAACGCGAAATTCAACTACTTCATATTTTTTCTTATAAATATTTATTAGTAGGCCTAACGTACATAACAGCTAAAAATGGTTATAATTGAACGTAGATGAGTCATTATTCTTACCAGTAACGCGAAGTTGAAATTTTCTAAGCCTCACACTCCACTAGTTAACTTGACATTAAACAGGTAACAACTGAAGGTAAAGAAAGCTAAGTCATTACGGGCTGTAGACTCCTGAGGTCAACATTAAATGTTTAGTAATAGGCTTGTTGAATTAATTTATAGTGATACCGGTTTTTGATGATAATGATGAACCGTGCACTTGGTATCACAAGACTATGATGATCTGATTATATGTATTTCTTACTGTAGGATTACTTTTTGGTTATTTATTGAAATTAGTAGAAAATCATTATTGTACACGATTTATTTTATTAATCTCACTTTCAGTTTTGTAAGTTTAGCATTTAAACTATACAGTTTTTATTAGTTTTTGAGCTGACGCGGAGAGCCTGAGCTAGTGCTTGTTACAGACTGAGATTTTTTTATATTAAGTAATTCTGTCGATAACACTATTTTTCTGTGTGATATTACTATGTTTATGTCAATTACTATAAGCACAAGCTGCATATATATTACCTACTCCTTGCTTCTTGGACCCCTTGTCACCGTGTTAATTAATTCCTGGCAACCTGATGTTGTGGGGAGCTAGCTTCCTATTGGGTAAAGGCAGCCAGCTCATCACATGGTTTTCAAATAGAATGGAGTTTTTTTTAACAAAGACAGTTTTAAAACGTATTATATTGAAATTATTTCTGAAAACGCCTGATCATTCATGGATGAAATATTTAAAGGAAAATTTACATACAGTTCTTTAAAGAAAAATACACTTCACCCGTGACTTTTTAAATAAATGAGAGGGGTCCAAATTAAATATTTTTTAGGTTAAATTTTGCGATGATTTTTAATAAAAAAAATCATGTAAGAACATTTTGGTTTGTGTGATTTAATATGTGGTTTCTCCCTATGCACCAAATATATGCAATATTTATATACAGTTCCATTCTTCGTGCTGACCTTTGATCATGCGAGGCCAAAATCATAATTCTGCCATTGGAAACACTTTTTTATCCCTGGCCAGCTGTAACTTATGAAATACTGCGCAGCTACGACAGTAATATACGTTATAGCTGTACACCTTCTTAAATATATGATCTAAATACAAAATTAGCCTGACTTTAACAGAACGGAGCCCTTTGACACATATATAAAGTACTCAAATAATTTACATATGCTGATAAAATACGTAGAGTCATGTAATCTGCATTTGATGGATAGTTTTAATACTTTTGAAATAACACTACCAATTAATTAAAATATGGTTAATGTTGACAGCAAAACATTTGTTTGAATGGACTATAAAAGTTCCTGCTATAGTTTTGTTTCTAATTTAATGCTCACTCTTTTGTCAAACCGTATTTTTTTCAAAGGACTTGTAACTGCTCGTCAATGCATCGCGATTAGTTGTTTGATGGGTCAGGGGACGTATTCCTTGTACCATAACGTAATTGATAATGGCTACGCCATACTTATATACGCTCTTTGTTCTTGGGGAGGGTAGATTGGGGCGCTCCAAGCTAATTGAGTGTAACTAACAGCTCTGATTGGTTTGCTCTCTGACCCACTCATCGATTCTACATGCTTCAGTTTCCTTGTTTAGGAGTTGAGAGGGGGCTAGGGGTAGCTGCCAAGGGCAGAGGATAAGCCTAGGCAAATCTAGTTTACTGAATAGCGCAGGTAAGTGAACAAATAATTAATTTCAAGACAAAGGCTTCATTCACACCATGGTACTAACATTGTGTCTACGTTAGTATGGAAATTATTTGTGAATACTCCATTAGGTGAGGATTTAGGGGACTCGAGAAAAGGTAATTTTTATTGCACTTTTTGTATCAAAATATTTTTTCCTTGTCAAAATAAATGAACTTATTCTCCAGTAGAAACGGTTCCTGAATATTTGTCAAGGGTGTCCTGTAATTTAATGACAGCTTTTTTTTTTCATTTACAAAATGTGTCATCTTACGCCGCTCTGCGGTATACAACAACTGTCAATATTACCATTTGAAGAAAATTAAACCCTCTTTATCTACTGAAGCAATATTTTATATTTTATTTTAGCAAAAAAAAAAAAAAAGTTTTGTTATGAGAATTTTAAAAAAACTTGCTTTTTCTCACGTTCCGTACACACCCACCTTAACGCAATGTTGTTATTTTTGTCCACAGCGTCTTTCTACCCGTTAGGGATATTCGTATATCCACACTAATGGTCTAGGGATAAGGAAGGTACAATTTTAAAGTAGGCTAAATGCACCTGCATGTTCTTTGTGATAGAGGGAAACATCAGATTCGATACACCCGGCTGGAGTTGGAACTCCATCCTCTATGTCACTGGTAAACCAGACAAGAAGAGACTGGCGCCTAATTTCTCGCCTGCCCACTGGTGTGAGTCACAAGGCATATTAACGACTTAATCTAAGGGGTAAGGATGAAGAGGCCAATGCAACAGCACTAATGGGGAGAGAGGATTAAAACACATTTGGATAACCATCACCATTGTAACTGGCCAGGATTCAAACCCCACCTATCCGTCAACTTAATTTTATCTTTCAATTCGAGACCATTGCCTTAGGCTATACGGCCACTGATCTAGTGGTTTGTATCTAGAGATGAAAATTGATATTTTAATTATTTCATTCAGACATCTAATTTGGCCAAAAGTCTTTCTTCTGTTCTAGTTTCCCGCCCCTTCCCCCAATAATCGATTTTCAGCAGACTGAGAATATATTGATATGTGTGGTTGTTATTTCATTTTTAAAAGTAGTAGATTGACGATATGGAGTTTTGTTGTTGTGTTGGTTCTAGGGGTGGTTCGTCAGTGGTTGCCAAGAGTTAACAAGACTGTACTAGTGTTTTTTACCCATTCACTATCAAAACTAAACATTCCCTCGTTCATTACATTATTTGATGTGTGAGTGATCAAATACATAGTCAGTTCTTTACTGGCCTTTAACAACTCACGAACCGCTCCTGGTTTGTTAGATGATTAACTAACTAGTAGAGTTAAAATAGTTTTATAAAAACATGATAAACCATATATTTATAAGTGATAATTCTAATAGCTGCATCTTTGATCTTGTCCTTATATAATTAATGATTTGTCTTTATTATTTGAAATGGTTGGTAATTTGAATAATTCTAAAATTTCTTTAGTTTTTATAATATCTCACTATCATTTTATTTGAGCAATATTGTTGATTAACATTCTGCAACAAAAATGTCCTAGTGCCTTGAATACTTGTTTAAGAAACAATCTTTTCTTTGTAGAAAACATTTCTAATTAAAATTAAAAATGTTTCAATTTGTTACCACTCGCAGAAGTGGATTCAAGTTTTAATTAGCTGACTTTAATTATAATTTCCCCTCGCGCTTTATAGATCTCTGGAAGTTAAAGTGTTATTTATTTGTATCCATATTTAGATGGCAATCTCTAAAGTGGCCGACTACGTTTAATAAGGGTCTCGTTTTGCAATAGTCCTTTTATTTATTTTTAATTCGTGTCTTGAGAAAAAAGGGTATTGCTAATTCGCCTGCCGGTTAAAAACAAGTAAAAGTTAGAGAATCCATTCAATTGTCTGGTATTTCTACAAACTCATTCACAGGTTTAAACCTACACCAAATATCAATCTAAATTACAATTAAAGTTTATGACTGTTTTGTGATAATTTGTTGGACAAAAGTTAAAAGGATGGAAGTTAGGATGCATTATTTGCTGATCAGAGAAATTCAAATTTTGAAAATGAATGCGTGCCAATAAAAAGTTTAGGAATATATTTTATTTTATAAACACATGTGCATGAATAAACCGAACAATGGTTGTGTATGACGTCATCAACCATCCTTATTTAGTCTGGTTTTGATTGCCAGAGTTACAGCAGCTCAATACATTGTCTTACAGATTATATGGTTTGGCTGGTAGATTTTGTTAGCTATCATTTTCACCACTCCTACTCTGGATATCATTTATCAAACACAGACACAAGGTAAACATTTCACTCAGGCAAACTTAATAGGGATTAAAGGAGACAAATTGTTTCGTACTTACATACTGTGCTTGGGGTCCGGGGTTCAATCCTCGGTCCTGGCACAGATTTATCTGATTGCCAAACCTTTCCTTCACCTCTGACAAGACATGTATTAATCACAACTTGTGAATGTGTGGAATGCTAGGCCTCAACCGTGGTTCGGATTCCACGTTAAACTGTAGTTCCTCCATTTCATCTCACAATCACCCTACCATTACACATTAGCGTAAGTGCTTATAAACCGAACGGGTAGTAAGACGCGGTGCTAATAATAATAATAATAATAATAATAATAATAATAATAATAATAATAGTACTTATATAGTTTAAAATGGCTGAAGTGTGTGTTTATAAAAATGTAAAGTACAACATATCTTACAATGTTCCTCACCACTAGTACGTAATTTTGAGCTGTTGAGCACGGAAACACTAAAGAAGACGACGGAACACAAATTTTAAAACTCTTAAGCTCAAGGAGAGCAAATTGTTTTCAAAGAACTTAGGGAGGTAGTGGCTTTGAGTTATCCATATTAATAACGTGACTTGACGTTCTGGGACTCAAGTATAGCCGTGCCTCTAGGACAAAGACAAGGAAAGAACCCTGGTCTGTGCCCTAAGGGCTATAAGCGGTCATCTCTTGCAACTCTTATTGAAATACACTTAATATTTCTCTTTGTATGCTTCTTTATGTTATTTCACACCTTTTTATGACACACTAGTTAATATTTTGTAAACTAAATGTGTATCCACGCAAACAAGCCCTCTTTCATTTTAGCCACATATTCAATGTCTGTTTTGGCTGATTTATGACAGAATTTAGCGCCATATAATCTTTGTAAATCATGTGTGCTGTAAGCCATAAGTTTGTCGCCGTTCTTCCTAGCTAATTAAGATAAGGAGCTATTCATATACCTACCAATATTCCAGTTTCAATATTTGGTTATTATTTTGTTGACACTTTACAGGATGTATGATTTTATCACGTATCAAGGGTGACCTTATTACGTTCAGTTCATACATCCAATTAGAATGTATACAGTTTACACTTTGACCTGCACCTTTCTGACTTGTGTTTTATTATTAAATATATGTAACGTGAATTTTGAAATTAACTAATTATATCAGCACACGACTAATAAACAATCTTAACTGCAGAACAACACACTGCAGCCAGTGCATCCATCTTTGTGAAAGGTGAGACTCGAATGATAATTTTATCTGGCATTTTGAGAATCGAGCCTGGTACCCTTAGCTCATCAGAAGGTCCCGTTACATAAAATACTACCATATTAATCGTCCCTCCGTCTAGCTCTCCAAGCTTATAAAACCTCTGTTCCAACATCCTTTAGACCTCTTGACCATCGTGTCAGATCAGCTCAGTTTGTTGACGATACTACCTTATGTGCCTCCAGTCCTTGCCACAAAACACCTCCTGTGACATAGGCCTACTAACTGACTGGATGAAGAGAGCGGAAATCATTATTAATCCTGGCAAGAGCCAGATAATCCTTCTGAAACTGCGCTAAAGAATAATCCACATTATCTCCTGTGTTGTCGTGATAAAGGACACTGGTTGACAACAGGACCACTGTACGCTACCTGGGAGTAACCATAGACGATGCCATATAGTTCGTGCAGCACTACCTATTATATTATGGAAAATACAAAACAATAATTCTCCTCGCGACTTCACTAAGACACATTGGGGATGCTCACCAAGTACACTCATGATAATGTCGGACCAGATCTACACTTTGCCTGCGTAGCCATGTTGACAGTGAATCCTTTGCCCGGCAAGCTGTCGGACCAGATCTACACTTTGCCTGCGTAGCCATGTTGACAGTGAATCCTTTGCCCGGCAAGCTGACTTAAGATGTATGAGACTACTAACGCCATCAGACCACACAAACAGATCTCCAACACAAAATTTAGTTTGATGAAAATGGTGGTAAACAGAGAAAGGCCCAGCATTAAACATCATACTATCTCCCCCAATTCCGGGGTTACATAGACTGACCAGATCGACCAAAAAAACACCTCCCTCCAGCTGGGATTTATAATATACCAACGCATAGCCCAGGAAACAATTGATGACATCAACCTTCTGGAGTTTGCACTTTACTACCAGCTAGTACCAGATCCTAACTAAACCAGTACCAATGGCTCTCACAACCGTTCACCCAGTTCATTTCATCGTTGAGCAAAAATGGTAACCAATTCACTCTTTATCACCCAAAAAAAACAGCAAGGTCGATCACCGTCTCATAAATCGTTCAAATATTATATTTTAAAACCAAATAATCAGTATTCCCAAGACCTGAAGGGCCAGGACTTCTTTCACAATAACCATCGTCCACCTTCAATGACATAAAACACCGCTTAAAAAAGAGATTTCCTTCCTCAACACTTTAACCCTTCTACAAACGATCAGTACAAATTTTCAATCTCAAGTTCGAAATTTAGCGATACCAGATTTACATGATCCTTTAACAACATGAATATGTGGTGATGTATGTACATCCGGTTGATGATGAAATCATCCTAAGCCATATTCAGTCTCCACCTTCAGAGAGTTATTATTATTATTATTTTTACTGAGAAAAGATCCACTCTAAAGAAATATAATGGAATTTACATACAACTGAATAAAAGATTTTTTTCGTCGTGTGCCTGCCCCTCAATCCAGAGTCAAGTAAGCTCTAGCATAAATTTTCATTTATTTAATATATATGTATATATAGAGAGAAACAGAGATAGATAGATAGTCAGAGAGAGACACAAGCTTCTTAATGGAAAAGTGTTCTGTTCTCGACAGTAAATCCTAAAGCAGAGTGAATATTGACCTATTGTTCGGTCTCCCTTGTTACGACATTAACAGGCGCACACAATTTATAGGAGGTAGCAAATTTGTTGTTCTTTGGATGAAACTGTTTACATTGAAGCGTAAACAATCCGCAGCTTGAATTAACGAGGATGTCTTTGGCGTTTCTTTTAGTAGCAACACCGGAGTGGTTTGAAGTGGTTCGTTAGTGAGGGATTCTCGCGAATGGTTCACTCCAACGAATCCCCAAAGATTTAATTATACTTTTGTAAATGTAATATATATATATAAATATCATAGTAAGACTGTAATTTATTAGTGTACGCGTGTACCAATACGTCTCTCAACCGTTGTTTTGTCAATTAAAACGGAATATTTTGTTTTATTTTATTTTGTCTACTTCTTAAAAAGTTGGAATAAATAATTATGTTTTATTTTGATTTAATGTTCTTTCCGCAATAATATATATATTTTTAATTTATTATAACTTTCTTTATTTTCTCGCTCTAAAAGATACATCCAATTAGTCCAATTTTTCCTTTATTTTAATATCACTAGTTTAATAAAACACAATTAATTTGTCCTTTTCTTAGATAAATCTAAATCAAATTATTTTCCAGTGTATATTATTCATGATACTCACTTGTTTACTTTTAAAATTAATACCTTTGAATTCATAGTTTAAATTTAGTGCGGAAAAGTTTTATTAACTCATAGACAAGAACTTTTATACCGTTTTGAAGCGTTTGGAAAGTATTTTGGTACCAGCTAGTTATGTGGCTCGATCATCAGTCTATTCTTGTCACCGCCACTGCTCAGTTTCCAGAGATTCTCAAATCGAAAAGGAGGCTCTCACTTCGATTTCCAAAGGTAGGAGGGGTTCCTGTCCATGGATTCCAGGCATATTTCAACATCCATATGAAAATGTTCTGGAACTTATCAAATAGTTCTCGTATCTTATGATAGCTTTCCGGACTCCAAGGAATTTTAACTGTGGTACAGAGGAGTCAGTGGACACGCGGACTAAATGTGAGGCTCATTTGGTCTGGTATTCCGGTAAAGGAAAGGTCGCCACTCAAATCCAGGCCAGGTGTATTAAGCCTGTTTCACACTCTCCCTCCACGCTAATGCGTGTATATTTCTTCTAAATTGTACCTAAATCATTCCTACTCTACAAGTGTACTGAAATGCGGATAGCCCGAATACGTAGTAAGACACTTTTGAGGGAAAACCCTATGGTAGGTAAGCCTTTGCCAACTAGTTTTTTTTACTCCTTTACAGATTGCTTTGGACGTGTTTGAATATCTAGTTAATTTATAGGTTTTTATTTGAGTCGGATACTTAATATGCACTTCCAAAGTTCAATTTTCTACAACATTAAGAATTTGTTTATTCTATTAGCTGGTGACATTTTGAGCCTACATTCACTTGGCACCAATTTTAAATTTTCAGTATTTTCTGATTATCTAGGCTATTCCTACCTGCTTGCAAGTATTTAAATTCTACTCCACACCGGGAAGTGTTTTTTATGTTAGTTTTTGAAATTCTCATCTTTCCTATTTTTTAGACCATGATGTTTTCAAATTTTAAAACTTTCATACCATTTAGTTAACTGGGGCAATCCCTGTCAGATTTTAATTTTATACAATACCAAAAAGTGTTTGATTTATATAAGATTTGAGAATTTCAATCAACTCGTTCCCCTATTTCAATGATTTTTGTTTTGAAACTTAAAATTTTACACTTTTATGGTTATTTGATGCTGTCCCTCAACATTTATGAAAATAATTCAATTTCTACTGTGCGGAAAATATTTCTTTCTACTAGCCGTGAAAATTTGGGGTAATCCCTCCCCCAAACCTCTACTTTCGAGTCTTTCATTTTGAAATTAAAAATTTTCAGCTTTGATGTTACCTTTGTAAACCTGCCTAACAAATATCAATATTTTACCACAGTGAGAAGTTTTTAGATTAATTTTAAAACTTCACCCTTTCCCCTTACCCCATTTAATCAACCTCTAATATTTAAGACAGATTTTGTCATTTAGAGTGATACATCCAAATTCATTTCAAATTTTAATTTTCTATCTTACCTAAAAGTGATTTATTTTTTTTGCATCTCCCCTCCTCCCTATAGCCTGGAGTCATATTTTAAGATGTCAAAATTGTATGTTTATTTAGAGTGAAACCTCTACCTGCCTGATGAATTTAACTTTCCTACCACACAGGGAAGGTGTTTCTTTTAATTGTTGGTGATTATAAACCCCCTTCCCTAGTTCACCTACCACAAAGTAAGACATTTCAAATTTGACAAATCTTTGTCATCTGGAGTGGCCATTCTATCGGCATGCCAAATTTCAATCTTATACTTCAAATAAAAGTTTTTTTTAAATATTTATGAACCCTCCCATTTACCGAAGCCCCATTATAAGACTTCCTATTTTTACACGTTTCTTTTTTACATATCTCATATTTCAAGAACGTTTAGAAGAACTATTTGCACAGTTCATTTGGACAGTCACATACGCATTGCCTTTTATATACAATGATAACTAAAACAATATTAAAACCATATCCATAACATCTTTTTCAAAACAAAGATATTTCGTTTTACTTTTGTTTGAAAGACAGCGAAATCACTGTTCATTTTGCTAATGTAAGATTACTCCCATATCATCTCCACATGAGCATATAGCTAAAAGTTGGTGAAAACTAGGATCTGAGCTACTACTAAACTACCCACAAGCTTCCCTGATTGTTACTTGTTGACTTGTACTGAATTATATACTAAAACATTGTTCATATGTAGGTCCTATGGGGCATTAGACTATGCAACCACCATCCTACTACCCCAAAACTGTCATGTTATTTTAGTATCAAAGTCGCGCGATTATGCAACTCATTAAAAAATACCTTATATAAAACTTGTATGTAGATATGGTTATTTAATCCACCTGATGTTGTCTTCTCTTTTTAGACAATGAAGTGATTTTACAGTTGGCCAATAATCTGGATCACCTTTTCCGAGTCCTGCCGAGATTTTTTTTGACAGACATGATCCTATTGGCTGTTTTTGACTCAAGGATCAAATACCAGCTGGGTTTACTGAGAGAGTTTTTTTCCTAAAGGGATTTTCATTCCCACTTAACGCAAATGTGAATACATTTATTCACTCTTACCCCATTAGTGTATTTAAGTGTGGATAGCCCGGTTGGGTAGTAATACGTGGAGGCAATAAAATATCAACTAATGTTTGTTGTTGTTGTTTAAAAGGAAGTATTTTAACCTCTTTCATTTACGCAAAATTATTACCTAAATGTATTTTCGGACAAATTGGTGGACACATAATTGTACTTAAAAATAGAGGTTTAGTTGGTTTCGTATTGTTTCTAGGTTCTGAAAGACATAACATGAGGTTTTGACTATGGATCTCATGAAAATGTCACGATGATGAGTTAACGGCTGAAGACTGGATGTTGTGTCTGTTCTAGGTTTAATGATGATATCATCAGTCGGTTCAGACAGTGTACGTTAACTGCCTCAAATAAATGAGAATTAAAATAATGATTACATACCCCAATGGATTTCCCAAAATTTCTTTCTCCTTACTCACCTCGCAATACTGTCGAAACAATAATAATAATAATAATAATAATCATCATCATCATCGCCAGTCTATTAGGTACCAGTATGATTTGAAATATGTAAATAGCTTGGTTTTACTCTATACATGGATATCCAGGAAGAGAATAGCTGAAAGAAAATCATTATAATTTTATATATAATATTTATTTATATAAAAACGGTAAATCACAAATACACAAACTAGTTACAACTAGTGATATTTTTTAATTTTATTTTTCTTGCAAGCAAAACATCAATACAACTCAATTTGTATTGATGACGACGATAATTTTTATAATAACTTTTTTAAAAAATTGCTCCCATGCCCCCATTATTTTGTTCACATGCCCCTTGTTTTGAACCTCTGCGCTATAAAATTAAACATATTCATAACCAGTTTTTAAGTTTGGGTCGCAAAGCATTATGGGTCGACCAATATTTCTGCTAGCGTGTCAATTGTTGCGACACTCGAGGAGATA
>CABFWO010005509.1:32135-46863 GCA_902155825.1 Timema genevievae | reverse complement strand
GCCGAGCTCAACACGACTAGCGCGTTAGCCAACTACGCCACCGAGGCGGGTTAGTTACTAGAGTTCTCTCATTTAGGGGAGTTGTCCTGTACTTTCTAAAGACAACGGACACAACTTTAAAAAACCCTGCATCGTAACAATGCAATGATGGTCCGTACCAAGAGGTAGAAACCTCGGACAACGGACGTCTCGTGCGATTAACCCATTAAATGGCCCCAGGGTTATAATATATGAACCGAAAACACAAGAAGTGTTCCAGAAATCTCGCCTCACATTTCAAGATGTGTTTTTCTTCTCAAGTCTCCATCTTGGTTGGTTTGGAGTGAGTTTGGGTCGGAGAACAAGTATCCGTTAGTTCGTTTCGAGCGTTGACGTCATCAGTCAGGTGTCAGGTCACGCTGAAGGACGACTCTGGAATGAGGATCCTCGGGTCATCCTCAGTGAGAAGGGCGTAAAGGTCACTCACAGAGATCTTCACAAACATCTCCAATAGAAGATATAGCCGTATGAACCAATGAACCATATCTCCACGTGGTCAGATCCACTGCAGGGTAGGTACATTTGGTATCCAGTGTTTTGTTTAATATAAACTGAGTTTTACTACCCGTTCGGGCTATACGTCTATGTACAGTAGCCCCATGGCTTTTTTGGTGCTGACCGACAGTCTCACAGCTGACTTCTGACAGTCAACAGTTAGGTATATACCTAAATTTTGACTGTCAGAAGTGACAACTGCTAAAGACATGTTTTTGCAGATCATATGGTTCAGCGTAGGGATACATAATTTGGTCTGATAACTTTTCAAAGCCGTCAGAAGTCAGCTGTGAGCTGTCAGTCAGCACCACAGAAGCCATGGGGCTACTGTACTAACCATGCTAATGGTTTTAGGGATTAGGAAGGTGACATTTAGAGGAATTGTACCTACATTTGCGTATAGGAAGGGTGGAAAACAATTTTGGATAAACCACCTAGAGTACACCCGACCAAGATTCGAACCTAGATATCCGGAAGTCTAGTCTACTACGAGAGTAGCGCGTTAGACCACTCGGACACCGAATTGGAGGTTGCCAGAGTATGTCTGTAAGCCCAACAGTTCTTTTCCTACGACCGTCCAACACAACAGCCGATTGTTCTAGAAAGAGCTGTAGGTATCGTTTGATGCTGCCTCGCCCCTAGTAGCCCATTTTACAATTATCCTCCCCTATCAAGATCCACCCCATTAGATGCTAGAGGGTGTTTCCCCCTCCCCCTTTTCGGACCAGCCATTGCATCGGCCGAGGGAGGATTCAACCCTGAATAATTACCACCAGAACCCGGCCTGCTTTGGAACTTATAGGGGCTAAGGGGGGGGGGGACGAAGAGACGCATTTACATTAATTAAACAAGATTGCGGGGGGGGGTATAAGTTGCTAACTGTTTTGAATAGTAATGGGGTGATTACATATTTAAAAATGATAATAACGAGCTGAAAAGATGTTGTTAAAAACTTTACAGGAGAAGGTAAACAAAAAACTCGATGATTAATGGATATAATTGTGAAAACAATCTAACCTTGCACATTTAATCAAATTAAATGAGTGAGTTGACAATTTGTAAATGAAATGGTCGCCATTTTATAAATGCGCAACGTTTTTCATTTTATCTACTGTACAGCAGTTCGTATAAAATATAAATATATTAAGGCAATCATGGTTTTAACTAAAAATAAACAAATACAATCCATAAAATGTTGTTCACATTTATAGAGTTTGTTGAAATTTAATTGATCAAAGTATTTGTATCTATTCATTGGTTGAGGCGATATCACGTGATCAAGGACACCAAACTACAAACAGCCAGCTCTCTAAGGTAAGTCCACACGAACGCACTGAAGGGGAATATGAAATGTGTTGCCGCACACCCTGTTGCTCAAAGAAAGACTACGCCGGAACGAAGGGAAGGTACTGCGTTGCATTGTGGGACACCAAAGTGTAACAATGAACCAATCACGGGACCTGACAATGGCTCCATTATTTGACAGAGATCGAAACTTACTCCCCTCCATTCTGAGACGTCACCTAAAAAGGTAGTCCGTTTAATTGAAGTGCAGCACGAGTTTGTCCGTGTGACAATGGCTTTCTTGGGAGAGAATGGGGCCTCTCGATTGGACGTCAATACCCTCTCGGCCAATAGGCAGGGGAGGGGGGGAGATACACTTAACATCGGGCATTCTTTGGGGGGATCTATTTACAAAAACAAAACAATCAAATTCTACATAACATTATATGTTTGTTTCAATTAAAATAAATAATAAATCTGCTTTGATTGAATTCATAATAATATTGTTTTACATTTACAATGACCCACAGCAGAGGTCTAGGGAAAACTGCGATGGACTAGATTGTAGGGGACGTGGAGGTATGGGTTCGAATCCAAACGGGGTGCATCAGGAGTGGTTTTTCAAAATGTTATTTAACCTTGTATTATTTCCCCTATCCATGTTGGCATGTGGGATCTTCCTCAAAACTACCCGTTTACAACCATAGGTATTTCCATGTCCCTCTGGTGAGAATATACCTACTGTATTTCCATGTCCCTCTGGTGAGAATATACCTACTGTATTTCCATGTCCCTCTGGTGAGAATATACCTACTGTATACCCATGTCCCTCTGGTGAGAATATACCTACTGTATATCTATGTCCCTCTGGTGAGAATATACCTACTGTATATCCATGTTCCTCTGGTGAGAATATACCTACTGTAAGTACATGTCCCTCTGGTGAGAATATACCTACTGTATATTCATGTCCCTCTGGTGAGAATAGACCAAGAGAGTTTCCTCTGTGTTTCTTGACTATCACCAGGAAGAGGATGCTGTGGTAGATTATACTATCCATCTTGCAGGTGTTGTCAAGTTCTTGTGAGAACAACAAAGATGGCGGCTGATATACTACAATCTGAGCGGGTCGATGTCGGAACAGAATTACGAGCTATGTGAAATATCGCGGAACCTTTCAACATCAATTTGGCAGGGTTCTTTCTACCCCTATTTTAGTAACCCCCTATACTCTCCCTCCATGTCTACCTCTGGTTCGGCAGCTCCTTAAAGGAAGGGTAGGCCACAGTTCGATTGGAGTTATATAAATACACCGTCCGACACCTTAACTCAGTCGGTAGCCAGCAGTTTTTTTCCTTATAAAAAGCAACGAAACACTAAATAGATCTCTGCTCTTGGGCACGCATTTGTCATCATTAATTATGAAATTGACGTAAACACAAGATACTCACACCAATGCTATAAAGAAAGTGAGCGTTAAAATTGTGTGTAGGCCTAGTCTTAATATTATTATTTTAATGATAGATATTTTAAAATTATTATTATTATTATTATTTCCTTGTGATGCTGACACAATGTATATTGTACCGCGGGGCGCGGGCGACCTGGGAGGTCCTAGGACACTCACATGACACCGTCCTCGCAGGATACTGGGGTGCGCTGTTGAAGGTGCGCACGGAATATTCAAGGTTTTGATTATTAAAAATAAAACAACAAATACACTGATTGAGATACAACTAAATTAAATAAGTCAAAATTAAGTCTGTATATTAATAAGCGAATGAGAACACATGAATTGTAGTGACTTTCAAGCAATGTTGGTGATAGAAAGTGGCCTCCTATAGGGTGTTCGAAAACAAAGTACTTTGGAAAATATTTGGTCCAAATAAGGTGGATGGGGTGGAGCATGTGGCTGACGTCATCGTCTATGGCTTGGGCCCAAGTTCCACCAACCCGCGAGCCACACAATCTCCAACTCCTGCCTCGGTGGCTGCGTGGTATAAGGCGTCAACCTTGTAATAAACTATACTGCCGATGACAGAGAGATTGGGGTTCGAATCTCGGTCCGGTGTATCGAGGGAGGTTTAAAAAAAACTGGTTTTCCTCTCTCCCTCCACGCAAATGCGTGTACACTTCCTTTGAATTCAACTTTATCCCATCCCTAAAAATTAGAGTGAAAACAGGCCTACATATGCGTACAACCCGAACGGGTAGTAAGAAATGGTGCTAAAAAAATGTACGCGAGAGTTTTAAATCAGTCACGAATCCCGACTTGTATGTTTTCTACAAGTCAGTAAAGAGCTCGTTGTGACGTATTAATCAAAACAAACACCGAAAGTTTGTCAAGCGAAAATATGTTTCTCAAGACTTTGACGGCGGGAACTTTATTTCTCTTGAATTAAAACAAATGCGATGTTGAATATAAAATGACCATGCGCTAAGATGATAAACAGAACAGTTCAGAGAAGCAGCGTTTTGATGATGCCAGCTCCACACCATTAAAAAAAAAAGGACCCTTGGTATATAAACCTCTGTGACCTTTTTGACCCGAACCTCCGTCGTAAAAAAAATAAAACCCACTACGACAAAATGTTTAATGCTATGACGAGACCACCCGCCTCGCCGGTAATTTAGGGCCTCGTACGCTGAAGACGCGTTATAAATAGGTACCATTTAACAGGTTGACACGACATCGAACCAAGCACCGTCTCACAGTATCTTGGGGACACAATCTCACACACGCCCGTGCATAAATCTTGGACCGATTATGATGAAAACGATGACTTCCCCTCGCCCTTCATGAGCGGTTTATTAAAGAGGACGTTTTCTTGCCAAGAAATAGCTAAAACGTTTCCACTTTCATATTTGACAGGTAAGATTTTTTTTTTCTTCCCTCTGTTAACTAAAAAAAATATTAGGACATAGAAAAAAAAGGGTACGCCATCAAGTAAATAATATTTGTTTGACCCAAGCGTTGTATCATTGGCTCGTTCATTTGTCTGGCAAGATTAGTTGACGTTTTTTAAAATGAAAAATACACGATTCAAAGAAAACTACTCCTACTTGACAGATGAAGGTAAAAAAAGATTTGTAAATATTTCTCTCGTGAGAGGGTCAATTAGGGTAAATCTTCTGTTATTTTTACCGAAAAAGGAATTAATATAAAGAGCGCGGCTGTCTTATCATAACTTTTGAACAAATATATAGATCTTGGTCAAATTTGGAGCCTACGTGGGCATTCACCGGGACATGGTCAGGTTGGGTTTCGAACCTTCCTGGGGTCTACTATTTTAGGGTCAAGAGTTTTTCAGTGGTTTAAAATTAATAACAATTTTGGGTATTTTTGAAGATATAACCGCAAGATTGATATTTTCTTGTCCCCCGTTAAAGTTAATTACAAATAAATAGTTTCAACCAATTCTGATCAAATTCGATACATAAGTTGTGTTATTCCTTTAGAGCCTTATTAACTCATAAAAAACGTTAAAAATAATAATGCGTTGACAAATTAAGCTGTTTAACTTTTTTATTCACATCAGCGCGTCTTACTACCCGTTCGGATTATAAGCTTAAGTACTAATTAAGCTAATGGGTTAGGAATTGGGAAGGTTGAATATAGAGGTAGTGAACCCGCATTTGCGTGTAGTGAGAGTGGAAAACCATTTAGGAAAAACCACTCCAGTTCATCCGACCGAGATTCGAACCTCGATCTCCCCGTCCTCGGCAGTCTAGCTCAACACAAAACTAGCGCGTTAGCTAACTACACCATCGAGGCGGGTTTGTGTAGCTTGAGGCAAAAGGTTGAGGAGAAGAGAATGAAGTGTCATATTTGGGGACTTAACCTAAGAGGACAGGAAAAGGAAGGTGAATTTAAATACATGGCTTATTCCGTCATTCGCTAGAACTGGTTAGGATGCTAAGCAATGTTCGACAAATAACTTCAAGAGTCAGGCGCTCTATCCGTGTGACCAACGATCCTAAATCCTAGTATCACTTAATTTATTAATGTTTTATGTCCTACTCTCGATCTTGGAGGCGCTGGTTCGAGCTCAGGCAAGGACCGTATTCACGGTCTAAACTACAAACTAATCTTACCCACAGCGGTGGATACGTGGACAAAGGCGTCATTCTCATCTAGTCTTGTTTACCGGTGACGGGGGAGTCACAAAGTTAGGGTTCGGGCCAGGCTTAACGAGGGTGGTTTCCTCCTCTCCTACCACGCGAATGCGAGTAGGTGTTCTATAAATTCTACCTAACCAATTATAACTTTTTTTAGCCCCACGTTTTACTACCCGATTGGATTACAGGCTTAAACTATTTATAAGTTACAATAATGGTTTTAGGGATGAGATAGGATATATTTATAAACAGTGTACCCGCATTTACATGGAGGGAGAGTGAAAAACCATTTTAGAAAACCCTCAATATGTCCAACCGAGATTTGAGCCTTGATCTCCACGTCGTGGGCAGTCCAGTCTACTGCGAGAGTAGCGCGTTAGACCCTGCGGCCACTGAAGATGGTATTCCGAATGGTTCAACTTGAGGTCGAGATGAATACGAAACTGTTTTTATTTAGAAAGTGTGTGAGGAAGTCCCTCATCATATAACAGCGTGTCAGATTTATTTAATGACCCGTCAATAAATACTTATGACATAAGGGACCACTGAGATCCCACCAATAAAACTCCTAAAGACATAAGAAAAGAAAATATTAACTCTCTCCCTTCAGACTGAGATTTTTTTTGAAAATTTAATAAATTCTAATTTCCAAGATTTTCTCGTTTCTAAACCGAGTCATCCCCGGTCTCTTTCTTACCTCGCAGGACGAAAATAAATGTAGGGTGTTATAAAACAAGATGTTTAAGGCGGGAGTGTAGGGGACGAGAGAAAAGGCCAGTGTTTTTGCAGTTTTTACAGCGAAACTTTTTTTTGTCAAAACAAATCGAATGTTTCTCCAGTAGAAACATATATTTAAATTTTCTCCACATGGTGACCTCAACATTTGTTGAATATCTGTCAAGGGTGTCCTGGAATTTAATAACGTTTTCTCTTCATTAAAATAAATATTCTCATCTAATGCCGGTATGATCATGACAGATATTCAACAACTGTTGATATCACCGTGTGAAGAAAATTAAACTCTAGGTTTGTACTGAAGCAATATTGGATTTCTTTTGGGCAAAAAAAGTTTTGCTATAAAAACTGCGAAAACACTGACCTTTTTTCGCGTCCCCTACACCCCCACCTTAAGAAGATGGTGGGTTCAAAAAGGGATGAGGATATTGGGAAGTGGAGGAGGTTAAATATTTATGCGTTACATACCCTGTGTTAATCACAAGACATTAGGATGATAAAGGCTCTCAGATTACGGTGGGAGAATCTAGAACCTTGTTCAGGGACTGACTGGGAAACCCAATGGGAAGAGACCATTGGGAAGACCTAGACATAGATGGGAGGATAACATCAGAATGGACCTGAAAGAGATAGGGTGTAATGAGGTGGAATGGATAGAACTAGCTCAAGATAAGAGATAAGGTGTAGTAAGGTGGAATGGATAGAACTAGCTCAAGATAAGAGATAAGGTGTAGTGAGGTGGAATGGATAGAACCAGCTCAAGATAAGAGATAAGGTGTAGTGAGGTGGAATGGATAGAACTAGCTAAAGATAAGAGATAAGGTGTAGTGAGGTGGAATGGATAGAACTAGCTCAAGATAAGAGATAAGGTGTAGTGAGGTGGAATGGATAGAACTAGCTCAAGATAGGGATAGGCGGCGTATTTTTGTAAGTGCGGCAATGAACTTTGAAGTTTCTGATGCTACAGAATGTCATCACTGGGGAGTAGTTGTACATTTGAGATAATTTTGAAGCAAATTATTTAAAAAAACTATTCAAACTTGCACAATGAACTCGATCCACAAACATTCACGACCTGAAAGCTAATTCCATTACATTTTTAATTACTTTAATGACTGGTAGAAAACCTGTATAAATAACTTCTTACATTCTTCAGGAAATTCCCTTTCAAACTATTCCATTATATTCACGTCAAAACTGAAGATAGAAACACCACATAATATTTATTAAACAGAGATTGAACAAAAAAAAAGTGTTGATGCTTTTTTTAAGTTGTCAGTGAACGCACCTGCAACAAATGAACGGGCAGATAAATAGTTTTATTTGATTTAATAAAAGGTGTACAAACTTTGCTTCACGTCACTTTTAGGCTGTTCATATTTTGACATCCTGTTTTCCTCCTGAGCTTTTTATTATTATTCTTTGGTGGTTTGTATTGTAAATCATTGGCTTGCGTTTGAGACGTCATCAAAGTAAACAAATCAACAACTTATCAAGTACACATATTTTATTTACAACAATATTTTTCATCTTATATTCAAACGCAATAAAATCAACGAGCTGCAAATAATATTTTCTGAAATTATGTATTCTTTTATTTTAAACGTGTTATTTAATCAAGTTACGAGACAACTCTTTCATAGCCAGTTTATTTTAAGATATTTAAAGAAGTTTATTTTCGTGCCCAGTGTCGAATGAAAAGGTTAACCAACCGCAATTCTAGAGGACCCTTGATTGATCCTAACCAAGGCTATCATTTTACCTGTATATGTATATATATATTAGCGTAATTAGTATATAAGTGTATAATCCGAACTGGTAGTAAGACATGGCGCACAAAAAATATATATATATATTAGCGCCGTGTCTTACTACCAGTTTGAATTATACGCTTATGTACTTATTATACTAATAGTTTTTGGAATTAAGAAGGTTATATTTAGAAAAAGTGTAAACGCATTCGTATTTGGTAAAAACCACCCTCAATACACCGGACCGAGATTCGAACCTTGATCTCTCCAACATCAACAGTCTAGTCAGCTCCGAGAGTAGCGCGTTAGACCATGTGGCCACCGGAGCAGATGTAATTGGATATTACAACTACTAGTGCTATGGTGGAGTTCTAATGCTAGTCTGTAAGTTGTGTTTTTTTAACCCCTCCCTTGGAAAGTTATGTTTATAACAGAGGTAAATAATATGAGTTTAATAAATATGTTAATCAATTACCACTAACGATGTGTTGTTTTGACAAAAGAAAAGGAGCCATTGTTTTCTAGAATCCATCATTTAGTCCTTTCTTTTTTACATTGCTCTCTTAACAGTTAAAATAGAAATGTTAATTAAAATTCTTCCTAATTACGAGAAATTCCTAATGGGCTGTGTATCTAGATGTGTTATAAGCCAATCAGAGGTGTGACCTACCCCTACCAGAACCCACCCTTAGAGCGCTACCCCTTTATCTGCCCTTTGATCGCGCTTATCTCCACATTTAATAATAAGACCCATTCTCAGGTGTAACGGGGACCATCAGTGGAATAAGGGCTCAAGTCAAATAGCTAAATAATTGGAATTTCGGTTGTTCATTCAACGGTGGTTAATATGATTTAATAACCGCTTCAGTGGTCAAATGGTCTAAGGCGTCACTCACACATTAGACTGAAATGTTGATGATGGGGAGAACAGGGTTCGAATACGGGTTGGGTTAACTGAGGGTAGTTTTACAAAAAGGTTGTACATTTCCCTCCACGCAAATGTGGGTACACTTCTGCTAAACACATGAGTGTAGTTAGTCCTATGCGTACAACCTGAACAGGTATTAAGAAGCGGTGCTAAAAACAAATTTAAAATATGTCAATATCTTCGAGAATTCTCTTCCCCCCTCCTTGATATTACCCCCACCCAGGATACACGTATTAAATCACGCTCATGAGGCAGGAACAAGTAGGATAGAGCCGGGAAAACATGTACCCACATTTGCTTGTAGTGAGAGCGGGTAGCTATTTAGGATAAGAGCCCTCAGTAAGAGTCGGTCTTTACCAGCAAACTAGAATTGACTAGCCTGACGTATGGTCCGCGTGGCCACCGATACATGTCCAATGAGATGGCGGATAGTCCCGTTTTCCTGTCGTGTGGTAATAAGGTTCCCGTCTACTAGGGACAACCCTAGCTCTCCAGTGCTAGCTATACCACAACCATGAACCAAGGAGATACTAGTCGAGGAGTGTCTCTAGACCTCTCTCCTCACAGATCCTCCAGTGCTAGCTATACCACAACCATGAACCAAGGAGATACTAGTCGAGGAGTGTCTCTAGACCCCTCTCCTCACAGATCCCCCAGTGCTAGCTATACCACAACCATGAACCAAGGAGATACTAGTCAAGGAGTGTCTCTAGACCCCTCTCCTCACAGATCCTCCAGTGCTAACTATACCACAACCATGAACCAAGGAGATACTAGTCGAGGAGTGTCTCTAGACCTCTCTCCTCACAGATCCTCCAGTGCTAGCTATACCACAACCATGAACCAAGGAGATACTAGTCGAGGAGTGTCTCTAGACCCCTCTCCTCACAGATCCTCCAGTGCTAACTATACCACAACCATGAACCAAGGAGATACTAGTCGTATAACTATTACCGACGATTATCGATCCAAGCATCCTCGGGTTTGATTCCCGTAGAGGCACGGAACATATATTTCTGGGTGGTTTAATTTGTTGTTTTCCACCAAGAGGTTGACTAACCGTATGGGTTCTGGTTGTCGTGTTTATCTTGGAATAAAGCTAGGTCCGGGCCCTAATGGCTTATACGGTAAGTGAATTATTATTCCTACATTTTGTACACATACCCCGAAATACAGGCTGTGTCCTGGACAGATTTTGTCCCTGATTTGTCAAATAAATCATTAATGCAATTTGAAATTAATCTGAACTAAATAAAATGGTGTTAATCTAATCCATTCAAAAACCAAATGAATGTAAAACCTGGCCACAGCGCACATCGTCACACCATCAGCTTGCTTGGTTCCACTATGGAGTAGTTTGTAAGATAGGGCCATAGTGTAATCAGTCAAGGTAAGACTGCTACCTTGCTTTGTTCCACTATGGTGTAGCTTATAAGATAGGGTCATAGTGTAATCAGTCAAGGTAAGACTGCTACCTTGCTTTGTTCCACTATGGTGTAGTTTGTAAGATAGGGCCATAGTGTAATCAGTCAAGGTAAGAATGCTACCTTGCTTGGTTCCACTATGGTGTAGTTTGTAAGATAGGGTCATAGTGTAATTAGTCAAGGTATGAGTTCTAACTAGCTCCAACCAGTAGTTTTAGAATGACTGTGCCTGTTTGTTAGAACTATATTCTGCAGCTCCAACCAGTGGTTTTAGAATGACTGTTCCTGTTTGTTCTGAACTATATTCTGCAGCTTCAACCAGTGGTTTTAGAATGACTGTTCCTGTTTGTTCTGAACTATATTCTGCAGCATCAACCAGTGGTTTTAGAATGACTGTGCCTGTTTGTTAGAACTACATTCTGCATCTCCAACCAGTAGCTTAGAAAAACTGTCCCTAAAAATGATCAAACCCAAAAGTAATGTTTTTATATTCTTGTTATTGGACAGTGCCAATAAATTAGCTCTATGAAATGTGATTATAATTAAAATCTTAAGAGACTGTACAATACAGTAATGAACCAGCCAAACACTGAAACTGTGACTGTATTAAAATATTTACTACTATTTTAGCACCGCATCCAACCAACCATTCGGATTATACGCAGAAGTACCAATCACGTTGATTTTATTTAGAGGTGAGGAAGGGTGGATTTAGAGGAAGTGTGCCCCACACTGACGTGAAGGGAGGGTGAAAAATAATTTAGGGAAAAAACTCTCATTACACCCGACTGGGACTTGAAGCCCGATTTCTCTATCATCGGCAGTTTAATCGATTGTGAGAGTGACGCCTTAGACCGTTCAACCAATGAAGCGGGCTATAGTAATATAATCAATATTGTAGTGTAATACACAAGAGCCTGCTTCAGTGACTTCATGGTCTGAGGCGTCCCTCTCTCAATAGAGGGAACGGTTTATAACAAAGAGATTGGGGTTCGAATACTAGTCAGGTGTATTGAGGGTGTTTTACCCCAGTTTCCCTCCACGCAAATGCAGGTACACTTCCTCTAAAGCCAGCCTTTCTCATCCATAGATCATTAGCGTAGTTAGTAGATATACGTATAACCTGAACAGGTAGTAAGACGTGGAGTATTATGATTACTCTCCAGAGGAGCTTTTTGCGTTGGTTTGGTATTCAGCTGAAGAATGGACCTTCTTTTCAAATTGAAGACATTTATCCAACAAATCAGGGACATCATTCAGGGACGTTAGTCTTATTTCCGAGATTGGCCCCTAAAATAGGGGACGGATGATCACCTTAACTTAGAGCCATTTAAAAAAATGAAGTCCTCGTTTAACTTCGTCCTTGAAATGTATGCTTAGTCTCTTCACGAAGATCGTGGTCTTGTAACAGAACATGCCCGTGTTTTTTTTAAGTATAGCTCTTTTAAACCGAACAGGGGCATTAAATCGAGCTCTTAGAGTCAGGGGCATTAAATCGAGCTCTTAGAGTCAAGATCATTAAATCGAGCTCTTAGAGTCAGGAGCATTTAACTCGAGCTCTTAGAGTCAGGGGAATTAACTCAAGCTCTTAGAGTCAGGAGCATTTAACTCAAGCTCTTAGAGTCAGGGGCATTAAATCGAGCTATTAGAGTCATGGTCATTAACTCAAGCTCTTAGAGTCAGGGTCATTAACCCGAGCTTTTAGAGTCAGGAGCATTTAACTACGTCAGAAAAATTGACAGACAAAAGTGGGGAGTTAAATAGATATCGATAATAACCCGGTTATTAAAATATTGACCGGTTAAAAGTGCGGTGTGCCCCATAGCGATGATTGGGTAAAGAAATCGTTGCGGCCGTTTGTTGTGGTTATTGAGGCCTTCTGTTGACATATTCAGGTATTATCGCCACTAGATGATTAAGGCCGGTCCTCAAGTAGCCTAATTTACCTGAGCCAGCCTTGTTTTGATCTTGCGGTCTACCTCGTCTGACGGCCACACGCAAAGTTTGGGCTGGACCGCCCAAAGACTCAAACCCAACAATAGACGCGCTCGTTTCGAATTGACCGTTTCATGGGTGATGGAGGAAGGGGGGGAGTCTACCATCCGACAAGCTAGACACATTTCCTTTCAATGTCCATTTTGTGTGAAAGAAAAGTCCCGAAATGGATTTTAGTGCATTTTGACCACGGTTATAACCATGGGCAGTACATGCTATTAATATTACAGTTGTATATTCTACGTGTACTTTCTAAACAGTGTGATACACCTGTTTATAGCTTAGTACAATAATTATCTCAACCTAAAGCAGCGATATTTTCCAATAAACATCCTTGCTAGGATATGATTATTTGAGTAATAGGAAGAACAAAGACACAGAAAATAGTTTATCTTAGGCCTTGTCTGAGATTGAACCAGGCCCCCCGATTGCGGTTCTCACGGCTATCCCTGTGGCTGAGTCTACAGACCTAGTGGACCTTGGTTCCAGCCCAGGTGATCGAAACATTGTAATATCTGGATATTAAGAAACACAGATACATTTGTGAATGGGATATGATTTATTTGACCACTCAACTAACGGAACAAAATGTATGTGCATCTGTTTAGTCCGTACTAACCAGTCTCAGATAAAGTATATTTATAAAAAACAATAAATGTTGTAATTAAATTAACCTCCTTAAAATGTTGACCACTCCCTGGGAGCTACATGCTACGTCATTAAATATATGGATCCATGCATTTTTTGAACAGACTAATTATATTAACACACGACTTAAAACTAACTTAAATCTTGTAACACAACAACCATACCCATGTGCATTAAATTCATCACAGTGAAAGGGAAACCACACATTTACACAAAAATACATTTTTCGTCCATACTGGGAATCGAACTGGCTCCCCCAGCTTGGCAAGCAGATGAGCCACCATCTGAACTGACGTTCCTCTCGTCTTCTATATGAGGGGGCAGTAAGTCACTGACTGACCTTGCTCTGGCGAGTGGGAAGTAGCCAGTCAGAGGAAGGGAAGATATTCCAACAGATGTTGGTGTGAAATGGAGACGTCTCAGTTTGGAACGATGTTAGTTGCTACCGCTAGCATCGGAACTGCGCCACCACTCGCCTGGAGAGAGAGAGAGAGACGGACAGATAATCCTCAACTATGTTAGAATGTTCTGTTGTGAGTCTGTTACTTGTTTAATGATTGTATTGGGGGTTGCATCGTCTGACACGTCACTAATGTGGGACTAGACTGCCAATGACAGTGATTTTAGGGTTAGAATACCTGTTGAGTGTACTGAGGATGGTTTTTACACTCTCATTTCATGCTAATGCTGGTACATTTCATCTATAGTTATATCTTCCTTGATCCTACGCCACCGGCGTAAGTAGTGTATGCGTAAAGCCTGAACGAGAACTAAAACCCGGAGGGGGGGGGGATATAATTTGAGGAAGGCTATATGTATGTTTCTATGTTCCTATGTTCTTATGTTCCTCAATATCAGAGCTGAGATACTTCAAGTAAAATATCGTAGAAAATAAATTGTTTTTAGATCTACATGATTTTTATTAAATTATGAAACAAAAAATTTGTAAGGCTTTTAATCTTTCAAGGACATATCGATACTCTTAAACTTTGGTTTGAGATGAACCATATTTTAAAATAACGCTGGGGTTCCTGGGCTTCTCAGGGCTCCGGTAGGTGGACGCTGGGGTTCCTGGGCTTCTCAGGGCTCTGGTAGGTGGACGCTGGGGTTCCTGGGCGTCTCAGGGCTCTGGTAGGTGGACGCTGGGGTTCCTGGGCGTCTCAGGGCTCCGGTAGGTGGACGCTGGGGTTCCTGGGCGTCTCAGGGCTCCGGTAGGTGGACGCTGGGGTTCCTGGGCGTCTCAGGGCTCCGGTAGGTGGACGCTGGGGTTCCTGGGCGTCTCAGGGCTCCGGTAGGTGGACGCTGGGGTT
>CABFWO010005509.1:0-29147 GCA_902155825.1 Timema genevievae | reverse complement strand
GTCATAGTGTAATCAGTCAAGGTAAGACTGCTACCTTGCTTGGTTCCACTATGGTGTAGCTTATAAGATAGTCATAGTGTAATCAGCCAAGGTAAGACTGCTACCTTGCCAGTTAAACGTAGTGTACATAATATTAGTCTTATTGTTTATATTCGTGTCACTGGACAGTGACAGTAAATCTGCTCTACGACATCCTACGAACAAACAGAGCCAAACGCTAATAAAACAGTCGAAATGAGTGAGACATACTCGTCACTGGCTGGCAATGTGTGCGCTGTCAACAAATTTTAGCCTTTTGGCAGCTGGTTTCATCAAAAAATTTTTAATTAGCCCTTATAACTGTCAACATTGCATTTATCTACTTTACAAATCCGGCACTAAAGTCCTAATTTGAAGGAATGTCCTCCAAAATAAAAGGTGAGTCACTTTAATACGTGGATAAATATAACCGCATTTTCTTACGAATAGACATATCTGACAGCTAGAATAGCTACTAGATTTCTTTTCACGTGTTCGTACCATCATACGTCAAGTCATGAGATCTGCAACTGTCACTTTTGATACATATTAATTATCAATACATATAAAATAACAATAATAATAATAATAGTATTGTAAAATGTTATCAATGTTGATATGTTTATATTATCTAAAACCTGCTCCAAATGCACATGCGTAAGAAAATCAAGGTGTAACTAACTACTGACTATGCAGACGGGTCTTTACACTCCTCATCCTAATACCCTGATATTAAGTTGTAAACCATCTCAGATATCAATAAAAAAAGCAGAGGTCAAGCCGCGTCGGCTCGCCGGGACTCAAACCTTTGAACGGATACACGGTTAAGTGCAATTACCCACAACAAATAAAAGGCCTGATGTAAATTGTCTCTTGTTGTAAGAGCAGAAAATAACAGTTTTATTGCCGCAGATTTGGTGCGGTCTGCAGACCTCCTTGCTACCTCACTTTACAGCCTTACAGGTGTTGCCGGCTGTAATTAGCACGACCTACAACAGAGGGCTATCAAGTTATAAACTCGGGGTTACAACTTTAATATTCGTCTTGGACGGGAACAGTGACAAAATAACGCACGACAGGGGGTAAAAAAAAACATTTTATTTTAATTTATGTGAGCGTTTAAAATCCACCCGATCTCTGTTCTGGGAAAATTAAAGGTGTGCGTTCACTGAAACATACTTTTTCTTTCTGTGTGTTTGTGTATGGATCGCGTCTTACTACCCATCCGGGCTAAGTGCATCACTGTTGCAGCCGCGTCTTGTGAAGCCAGTTTACAGGGGACGCTAGGTTCGGCGTCAAGTTGGCGTCAATGGCATGTCAGAACAAGGGACGAGGATTTCTGTGACGTTGCCGTCCAGCGTCCTGACAGTACCTGTGAAGATATAGAGCAGTTCACACGTCCTGTCAGTACCTGTGAAGATATAGAGCAGTTCACACGTCATGTCAGTACCTGTGAAGATATAGAGCAGTTCACACGTCCTGTCAGTACCTGTGAAGATATAGAGCAGTTCACACGTCCTGTCAGTACCTGTGAAGGTATAGAGCAGTTCACACGTCCTGTCAGTACCTGTGAAGGTATAGAGCAGTTCACACGTCCTGTCAGTACCTGTGAATGTATAGAGCAGTTCACACGTACTGTCAATACCTGTGAAGGTATAGAGCACGTGGCCTGTGTGCACCAGGCCTTAGACGCAACAATTCGCTAGTATGTTCTTAGCGATTAAGAAGGTTGAATTTAGAAGAAGTGTACCCGTATTATAATTTCTTCTGTAAAATTTGTAAAAATGGAGCTAAGTCCTTTTTGTGGCAAGGGCTTCAATTAGTTATAAGAATGTGTAACACAATTTCCTAACATTTAATTGTTTCTTTATTCACAATTTCTATTTTGTTCGTAGAAAATTAAACTAAAGTCTGCCTTGCTCAAAAATTCAACCAAGTTCTTCTAGCCATGTTTTCCTGATAAAGCCAGTTTAAGGTGGGGTTGTAGGGGACGCGAGAAAAGGTGTGTTTTTGTAGTTTTTATAGCAAAACATTCTTTTGGACGAAATAAATCAAATATTGCTCCAGTAGAAACATTAAATAAGAGTTTAACTTTCTCCACGTGGTAATATCAACAGTTGTTGAATATCTGTCAATGAGCACGACGGCATTATATGACAAACTTTTTAAATGAAGAGAAAAAGTTGTCATTAAATTCCAGGACATCCTTGAGAGCTATTCAACAACTGTTGATATCACCGCCCGAAGGAAATTAAGCTCTTTGTTTGTACTGGAGCAATATTTGATTTGTTTTGTTGTTGCTATAAAGATGGAAATGATTGGCCATTGGCTCGTCATTTCTACACTCCCGCATTGACCACTTGTAGAAGACTTTGAATACGTCGAATCGCGGGTCGTTGAAACAAGCTCAGACCTGTTACGTCATCAGCCTTTGTACCTTTAGTCTGACTACTCTGCCCTTGTGGCGGAGGAGAAAGGGGGGAGTAATACAAAAGAAGCCTGTACTGTAGATGTTAAAAAGGCAACACTTTTCAAAGAAATACGTTTCCTTTTACAGCGTCATTCTCTCCTTCAGACGTTTATTTATCAGGAGGTTGCACAATGGTTTTGCAAGTTTGTAGCTACAGAGCAAAGGTATTCAAGAGATGTTCACAGAACTTTGATTTTTTTATACATGTATTCTTTCATTTTATTTAAAAGTTGTACAAAAAAAACTGACTAGAGCTCAGCACATCAGCCACAAAACCTTTAATATAACAACCACGTATTTTAAATGAACACGCCATTTTATTAAAAACTGACAACATTATTTTTAATTCAAACGAAAATGGAAATCATTAATAAACTAACCAAACAATAAATAAGTCTAGGCAATATTTTATGCAGCAGGACTTACTACCCATCCAGACTATTCGCAAATCCACACTGTTGGGGTAGAGGATAGGAAGGCAAAATATAAATGAAATGCACCTACATTTGCATGCAGTGAGAGTGAGAATCCCCGGACTTTGGGTTGATTATGTTACATTATTTTTTCCCTCTCCCTGAAAGACAATCCCTCTAAATTATACCGTCCTCCTTATCGGTGTAAAATATAAGGGTGGCCTGGATGGGTGGTAAGAAATATCACGGTTCACCAGACAGACGTTCTCACTGCTTTATCTAACTTATACTTATAGCTCGTAAGACACGTCAAACAAAATAGTATATATTGTTACAGAAACCTTATTTGTGTTGTGCATTTTAGACTTCCTATTCCCCAAAGCTCTATTTAGAAATATAGATTTGATTAAAACGCGTAAAATATTATTTTACATAAAAGTTTTACAGCTTTGCAATAATAAGATAATTTGTACCTCAAAAAAGTGAGATATGATCAAAACTGAAAATTTCTGCCAATATTAAGTGCCCTTAAAGTAGTTTCCCTGGGAAAATGAGGGTTTCCATTTTGTTTGTAATAATAAACAGTGCTTAGATACAGATTTTTACTCAAAACCTTTAAAGCTGATTTTGAGAAAATACATTTTTTCACTTGTCATCCTTAAGGAAACTACCATTAATTTTAGGATTGTATATGTAATTAAAGATACCTCCCTGGGGAACCTTATTGAAATCCTAGATACCAAATCTTGGTTTACTCGGTAAAACAGTTTAAGCTCTAGTCCCACTATAAAAAAAACACTTTTCTGGGCTCAGGGGGTCATGAGACGTCGACATCCATCAACATTTCAAATCCGATATTATGCAATCATTTGAATATTACACAGTAAATAATAATTTCGTAAATATTTTAAAGCAAATTCCAGTTAAAAGTATTTAATAATAGGAGGTTATATTATAATAATAATAGTAATATCAATGCACGTGTCAAAATATACGTCCCCTGTTCTTACGTCAGTCCTGAGACATGGACCAACGTCTGCCATTACAAGATTAACTCTCTCATCCGAAATAATGATTACCACACTTGAACAAATCACAAGAAATAAATAACATGTATCTGTAACATGGAGCTGCGCTTGGGCTACTTAGGATAACCATGGACGTATAATCCCGTGTGTAAATTAGATCATATTATATTCCTACCGAATATATGTAATGATTGTGTCATGTGTGAGTGTGTGTGTGTCTTATTAGATTACCTTGGTGTCAATTACGGAACACACAACCACACATTAAACGAGAGGAAAATAGGGTGGTTTTTTTCTCGGTAGCGTGACAAAAGAGAACAACTTATAATTTGATCTAGTGTCCACGTCTAAATCACGACAGTCACAACCCGGACTATGTAGCTCCAAGGGTAGAGATTTCCCGGTACGCTTATAACCGTCTTGTGTGGTTTGCCGGTGACGGGAAGGTTTCAGGTTCGTATCCCAGACAAGCACAGCTAGGTGGTTTCTACTATACTATTTCCCACTTACTCCCCACACCAATGCTGCTACATTTTCATTCATTTCCTCACCCGTGCCTCCATTTGTGTGAATATACGCTCAGACCGGATGGGTGGTAAGACGCGATGATTTAAAAAACTATCAATTTCTCATAGTGTGGCGTGGGTGAAGGCCCCGCTCGTGTCCGGTTTTTTAAAACTATTTTTAAATTACTACAAAATTTTTAATTTCAAAAAATCTTTTCACATCTCACCAAAAATCGGCTCGCGACCCCCCATTGGGTCACTGCTCACGGTTTAGGAAGCATTGCGGGAGGGGGGGGGGTAAGTCTCGGAGCAACAAACAAAAACTCCGCTGGATGCACTGTGATCTGCAAAGAGTCGAGGTATTTAACATACACTTTCTGAACCGGCTGATTATATCAGCACACGAGAATTTCTACGAGCGAGAGCGAAAGAGCCTACCAATTTTGCGGGGAAAGGCACGTACGTTTCAGGGTTATCTTACATACCACAGTTGACATAGGACCGACCGCTTTACTTCCCCTCCGAAGGAAGTTGTGCTACGGATTTTTATCGCTTAAGGAAAATCCGTTGACCTCAGCTGGGTTTGAACCCACGAACATCGGATCCTGAGGTGAGCACCTTACCTCAAGACCACCACGGTCGAGTCGGTCAATAGAGTCTGTTAATACAATAACAGGCACTTTTATATGTCTTATGACTTGCACTATATTTTTTTAACGTTTCAACTTTTATTGATAACATAATAAACACTTCAGGGCCTTACCCGGGAGTTTATTTTTTTAAGGTTTTTCTACCTGCGACGGTTCGTGGGGAACTCCCCCGACAGAAGAGGGCAAATAATTATTTGAACATTAAATCCCTCTTGAAGCAATTTAAAGTTAATCGGTGTGGTGGGTGCCGGTCACTTTATAAGACTCCAACAAGACGCTAGCCTGGACTTTCAGGATGAATACAATAATACATTACTAACTGTACTTTCAAGAAGGATTCAATATTTTAGAAACAATTCCATAAACGTCTATAAGTAAGGAGGGTTGTATAAGATGAGCCTTAAAAAGGAAAATGGTGATTTGTTGGTTCATATGATGATAATTATGTGCCAATCCAACGGCCGATGTGCTGTGTTAGGAGTTTGGCTGCTTTTTGATGATGAGCTACTTTAAATTCATTCAAATTGGTTTTACTATTCTTTTAGCACCACATCTTACTACCCGGTCGGATTATACACCTATGTACTAATTACACTAATGGTGTAGACTTTAGGAAGGTTAAATCTAGAGGTATTGCACCCACATTTGCGTGGAGGGACTGTGGAAAAACCATTTAGGAAAACCCCCCTCCATGCACCCGACCGGGATCAAACCCTGAACTCCCCCATCCTCGGCAGTTTAGTCCAACACGAGAGCTGCGCGTTAGACCACGCAGCCACCGAAGCGGGTCAGAATGAATTAAATTAATACTGGTTCAACGTGGTCGTGGGCCTGGTCTCAAACTCTCCTCAGGGTATTTATTGAATTATAACAACATACTCGACACATCCTGTCCGTTAGAAGAGAGTTCCATGTAGCGTTGTCTTGACACAACTCGGATGATAAGTAGATCCTTCTCGTAGTTTCCTTTTGTATCAGTGCGCCATCCCTTTCTTTGACCAACCTGAGAGACCAGAGTGAGACAGTGCGATGTTGCCAATTGTACCGTCCAAAAGGAAGAATGACATCCGATAATTCAGCGTTAACGTTTAAAGCATTAAAATATAAAATAATTACAAGGGACCCAATTCGGTTTCCGCGTGGTCTAACGTGCTACTCTCGCAGTAAGCTAGACTGCTGATGACGGGGACATAGAGGTTCGAATCTTGGTTGGCTCTGCTGAGGGAGTTTTTTTTACAAAATTGTTTTCCACTCTTTCTCCATGTAAATGTGGGTACATTTCCTCAAATCCTCTAAATATAATCCTATTCCTTAAAACCATTAGTGTAATTAGTACATAATCCGAACGGGTAGCAAGACGTGGAGCTAAAAAATAAATATTACAGGGGGTGGGAAAATGAAAACATTACAAACAAATTGTTTGCCTTTTATGCCCCTCGAACTACACCCCTCGCTAGGAGCCCTGACCTCTCGTTAATATTTCAGTTCTCGTGACTCGCCATATAGTCCGTTTTAGCACGCATGGCCTGTTTGTACATGTGTGTGTGTGTGTGTGTGTGTGTGTGTGTGCTTGGTGTGTTTGTGTTCGGATAGCAGAGGCTCCGACACAAAGTCAATCCTTTCAAAGGTGTATCATCAAAATTAAGAGATCAGAACTTAATAGACGCAGAATCATTGTAATTAAATATTTCGCAGTGACTATTATCAATTCTTATTGGTTTTTCAACTTACCTCAATTATTTTATATACTTTTATTTTTTACCCTTAGTCGTGATAAATATAATGCTACCAAATTATAACCAGGACCTACAGCGTTGAGGATTAATAAAATAAAACGAGCCCTTAAATTTTATGTTCTAAAAATAAGGTTGTGGACTAAAAAAAAAAAAGATGCTTCGAATGGGTAAGAGAGAGAGGGCCGCTCTTGGTACTTAAGAGCGTTTCAGTGACGTTAGAGCTTTGGAAATTGACCCTTATCAACCCGGACCTGAGTGTCATTTTGTATCTAATGTCGAATATGTGGGGGAATGAGAGGTTAATTTTTGACTTTTTAAAATTCAAATTCATTTGTTGAAATATAATTTCTAACAAAACGTTAGTAATTTTTTCTGTGAAGCGAATAAAGTCTAAATCACCGCTGAGCCAATAGTTTTAGCGATATTATTTAAAATGATTAGATTCAACACTAGGTCTATTAATGACTTAATCTGATAGGTAGAGGCATGAGGAGAGTATAACAGCGTAGTAAAGTCTGTAGTCACTCTCCCTGACCAGACAGGATAGTCCTCTAGACCTGTAGTCAGTCCTCCTGACCAGACAGGATAGTCCTCTAGACCAGACCTGTAGTCAGTCTCCCTGACCAGACAGTATAGTCCTCTAGACCTGTAGTCAGTCTCCCTGACCAGACAGGATAGTCCTCTAGACCTGTAGTCAGTCTCCCTGACCAGACAGGATAGTCCTCTAGACCTGTAGTCAGTCCCCCTGACCACTTAGCCACAGGCAGGATGTATCCAGGAATCCCACCAGAAACAGGAAATGTAAGAAATGTCTGAGTAAGAGAGAGTACCCCATATAACCAATGGAGATCTTCTAGCTCTGACCACAAATAACAATGAATTACTTCAGTTTCCTGTTCCATCCCAGGGTGAGGTTATGATGGCAGGTTGTCCATGAACAGTTAGGTCCTATAAACCTCTCTACCAAGATTCTTCTCGACACTCTTTTGTTTTCGGATGGTGGGTATTACAGGTGGTGTGAGGTCGGCCTACTGAAGGTTAGCCCTTAGCTCCTATTATTAAAAACCAGAGCTATTTAATGAGACCTTCTCACCTGTGTAGGAACAACGACCTAACTCCCTCTTTAGGGAGTATTTGGGCTGTAAAGCTGGTTTACCTTTAACAAGTATTTTTTTATCCCCACGCCTTACTACCCGTTCGTACGTATATGTAGGTCTACTAATTACGCTAATGTGTTAGAAATGATTAAGTTTGGATTAGAGGAAGTGTACCCTAAATTGCATGAAAGGAGAATGAAGAACAATTTTGGAAAAACCCGCCCCAGTATACCCAACCCGTATTCGAACCCTGCTCTTTCCGTCATCAGCGGTCCAGTCTATTGTAAGAGTGACGCATCAGATCATTTGACCACCAAAGCGGGTTACTTAATTCAAATTTCAATTGAATTCCAACTCCAAAGTAAAGTTTCTGACTGGTTTAATTTTGCTTGAAACTTGAACTGACTTGAACACTTGGAAGGTGTAAACGAACTCAGAAGTTCATTGAGTCGAGCTCAAGGGCTAAAATATGGGCTAAAATACGGGCTAAAATACGGGCTAAAATATGGGCTAAAATACGGGCTAAAATACGGGCTAAAATATGGGCTAAAATACGGGCTAAAATACGGGCTAAAATACGGGCTAAAATACGGGCTAAAATACGGGCTAAAATAGGGCTAAAATACGGGCTAAAATACGGGCTAAAATATGGGCTAAAATATGGGATAAAATACGGGCTAAAATATGGGCTAAAATACGGGCTAAAATATGGGCTAAAATACGGGCTAAAATATGGGCTAAAATACGGGCTAAAATACGGGCTAAAATATGGGCTAAAATATGGGCTATAATACGGGCTAAAATATGGGCTAAAATATGGGCTAAAATACGGGCTAAAATATGGGTTAAAATATGGGCTAAAATATGGGCTAGTGAAGATGTAAAAGAGTCTAAGAAACTTACAAGATATTTTAACATTTATTAAATACAAATACAAAAAAAAGTACCTCAACAAAAATTACGAGGGTCACCTCATTAAAAATATAATTAGAGGAACTAAACTAAAACCTACTTCAGTTGCCGCACGGTCTAAGGCGTCACTATCGCAATAGACTGGACTGACAATGAAGGGGAAAGTGTAGTAAAATGAATTAATTGCTAAAAAAACTTAAGTAAAAAGTTGTAAAATATAACTATTGAAAGCGTTAGATTAAAACTGAGGACATTTAAACCCGTGTCAAGTCAGACAAGCTTTACCGCCTTAATTGAAGACTTTTTGGTATAATATAACTTTTTAAATTAGAATTTCTAGGGATATATAAAAAATTGAAATATCCTAAATTCTAATATTCCATTTTCATGAGTATCTAGTCAGCTGCTACACAATAAATCAATAAATAACCTCAAAATACGTTACATATAATCACACACATTTGATATATGGTATATAAAACACACATAAACAATAAATACATAAATAAAAAATAAAAAAGAACTTGGAAAAATCAGCATACGAGAATTGATGAAAAATGAGCCCACATACCCCCTATTCTAGGCAACCCACTCGCCAACGATGCATTCTCATTTAATATGCGTCAATAGGCTATGACATTCCCAACACATGGGGTTGTTTAATAAAGATCGTTAAGATAGGTTTGAAATGAGCTCAAACTAAATTTTTTTTTACAATCATAGGCTTGGAATTATCCAAATTTTCCTTCTGAAATTCAAATTAAATGTTATTTTTTTACAATTGATTTAAATATAAATTTGATGGAGAATCATGGTGGAATTATCTTTTTTTTTAACCAACCCATGTAAAATTAGCCATAACCTACTGTTTTTATTCTTGAATGCTCAGTTTTGAGTTGATATTATCCAAATCCACTTGACTGACTTTCAGTGCTGTCTGGAGTTTGTTTGTTCGGTGGTGGTTCTTGCATTGGTCTCACACGCACACACACACGCACACACATACATTGTAATAGTATTTGTGAGCATCTGGAAGTTGATTTCTTACGAAACATCTCCTGACATTTATGAGTTAGTGCAAGTTTGGCTTTGTGCCAACACGCAACCCAAGTTGTCCCACGGTGGTCCTTATCGGGTCATTTATAGATTACCTTTGTATGAAAATGGGAAAAAAAAGTATTTCGGGGATAATTTCCGAGCCGGCGTGGGGGGGATACGACACACATACACACATGTGCGCATTCCTTGAGAGCACGGTGAAAAGTAGGTTAAGAAACACTATTCTTTACATCCAACAATTATTGTTGTCTATAAATATTGATAATATCTATTAAAAGTGGCAGCTTCAATTTCACATGACTTGACGTATGAATACGTGGAAGTATATCTAGCAGACATAAGTGTTATATCTGTCAGATAAGGTTATTCCTGTGAGAGTATAACACACAATGACTATCACCCAGTCGTTGTGAATGTGAGATAGACGGCTGTTCTCCCCACAGCCATCACAAAGTAAGCACCGTATCTCCGCCATGGTAGCAGAGCGTGGCTCTGTGACCACACACGACGCACACAGGTACAATATTATCATTGGCTTTCGATGTGCCTTCCCTCCCCCCGGCGTGCACTCTATATTTTAGACCATTACAGTTTTATCCTCGCTCGGTTGGTTCATCGGAGGAACGGGGGGGAGGGGGAAGTGAGCCTTAATTGCTCGCCCGGCGCGCATTAAAACATGCAATTACTTAATTGAAACACACGTATTAAACTTACCCTGTTATTAGTGAGGTGGAGGTTGGAGTCTGGAGGTAGCCTCCACCTTGAGATGTTCTCTCTGACTTCTCTCTACTCTCTACCTTGACATGTTCTCTCTGACTTCTCTCTACTCTCTACCTTGACATGTTCTCTCTGACTTCTCTCTACTCTCCACCTTGACATGTTCTCTCTGACTTCTCTCTACTCTCTACCTTGACATGTTCTCTCTGACTTCTCTCTACTCTCCACCTTGACATGTTCTCTCTGACTTCTCTCTACTCTCTACCTTGACATGTTCTCTCTGACTTCTCTCTACTCTCCACCTTGACATGTTCTCTCTGACTTCTCTCTACTCTCTACCTTGACATGTTCTCTCTGACTTCTCTCTACTCTCCACCTTGACATGTTCTCTCTGACTTCTCTCTACTCTCTACCTTGACATGTTCTCTCTGACTTCTCTCTACTCTCTACCTTGACATGTTCTCTCTGACTTCTCTCTACTCTCTACCTTGACATGTTCTCTCTGACTTCTCTCTACTCTCTACCTTGACATGTTCTCCCTGAAAGTCTCTATATTTTAACTATGACGTCATACCTCCACAATGTCCCACTGCTAGTACTACTATCCTGGTGTTCTAGCACTAACAACGCTGAGAGGGCTATTTCATAACGAAATGTGTAACTTTTTAAAACCAAGGTGGTCTTATAAATTAAACCGTAACATGTTTGCAGACTCGGCCCACCGGACATGCGCAGAGCGCTCACAATGAACTACTTGTCAGAACCTTCATTCATAATTAGTGGACGTCAAGCAACTAACGTCGTTCACACAGTCAGGAGCTCGTGTCAAACAAATATTCTTCATTCAGCCTTTTTTACTGTCTCATATAAATAGTGTTGAGACCAGGAACATTTCTAGCCCCAACATTACTATGTTTGTACCTAGGGCTACAGCCCAGACAGTTTGATGGATTTTGCTCGAACTTGATATTTCAGGGTGTTTAACAAATTATGTAAGCCGTATTTTATGACCTGTACATAAACAAGCAGCACAAAACAAGCAGAGGTATTTTTCAGAAGTGTGAGAAGCTTGATTTGGAGCAGGAGTATGCCAGACAAGTGCAAGGGAGTGGTTTGGAGCAGGAGTATGTCAGACAAGTGCAAGGGAGTGGTTTGGAGCAGGAGTATGTCAGACAAGTGCAAGGGAGTGGTTTGAAGCCTGATTTGGAGCAGGAGTATGCCAGACAAGTGCAAGGGAGTGGTTTGAAGCCTGATTTGGAGCAGGGGTATGCCAGACAAGTGCAAGGGAGTGGTTTGAAGCCTGATTTGGAGCAGGAGTATGCCAGACAAGTGCAAGGGAGTGGTTTGAAGCCTGATTTGGAGCAGGGGTATGCCAGACAAGTGCAAGGGAGTGGTTTGAAGCCTGATTTGGAGCAGGGGTATGCCAGACAAGTGCAAGGGAGTGGTTTGAAGCCTGATTTGGAGCAGGGGTATGCCAGACAAGTGCAAGGGAGTGGTTTGAAGCCTGATTTGGAGCAGGGGCATGCCAGGCAAGTGCAAGGGAGTGGTTTAAAGCCTGATTTGAAGCAGGGGCATGCCAGGCAAGTGCAAGGGAGTGGTTTGAAGCCTGATTTGGAGCAGGGGCATGCCAGACAAGTGCGAGGGAGTGATCCACAATGCCTATTACCTACACATATTGACGTACGCCACAGAAACATGTGTAATGAAGGACCAGGATGAAAAAAGAATGCAGGCGAGTGAAATGAAATTTCTGGGAAGCAGGATCGATATGACAAAATTTGGCTGGATGAGAAATGAGAGAATAAGATGAATAGTAAAGTAAGAGCCAGTTCAAGACAGAATAGAGAAATATTATATTCATAGAGAATAGCCGTTGTTCACGTAATTTATGAAGTCAGTCTCGCAATATATGTAAAAATAAAAAAACGCCCTAGGTATGCAATCGATTGATTAAAATTTTATATTCAAATAATTTTAGGCGCGCTATTAACTGGAAAACCTCTTGAGGGTCCACCATATTGAAATTAATAATCAGATTGAAAAAAAAATGTTCATAGGTTGCTCAACCAAGATTTAAAGAATGTATCTGCCAAATTTCATCAAAATCGGTCGACGCATTTGAAAGTTATTGCGGAACAAACTTTCGGACAGACAGAAGAGATCGCAGAGGGTTGGTTGAAAACCTGTCCCAGAAGACGTGTGGCTGTGAAGGTTTACTAGACTGGAACTGCATGCCTATTATTGGGAAATATCTTGCAACGCTCGATTGTCAGTGTTCTCAGAAGATCCTTCTTCTCATCCCGGCAAGGTCATAAAGTTACACGGTTTGATGTTAGTGTTCCTATTAACTATTCCAAAAACATTCAACAGAATGAACGGTTTTATTTTATTAGTACTCCGTGAAGGTTATGTTAAAAAAAACTTTTATTTTTGACTAAGTCAATACTTTTTATGTGCGTTTTTTTCCCACAAATAACTTTTTTTTTTAACTTTTGTGCAAATTAAGTAAATCATGTGTTGTTAACGGCCAAAATTTAATATTAGCCCTAAGCGGCGTATAAGTGTGTTATAAGTGAATTATTCACAAAAATGTGTAGGAATAGCAAGGAAATTATGAAAAGTTAATAAAACGTTCATACCGAGAATATATTTGATGATTTCAGCAAAAATAAATGTTTCTAGAATAGTTCATCACCTCCACCCTGTTGTTTACGAATGGAGGAATTCCCAGGCACACCATTCTCCTATAAAACAATGTTTAGTGACAAACAACAGCCAACCAAAATATTGAAAAAGTAGCTTTTATTTGAAAAACACGACAAAGGTAATATTTTCACCCTTTGGCTTTTTTAAAAGATGTACTAGCCTACGCCACTAAACTGGCTGATGCCGGGATCACGATCAACTTAACGTAAACTTAAAGTTTACTTAACGTAACTTAACATAAAGGACCTCCTCGTGTGTTTAAATGGTGGTGATCACGATGCAGTTAACTTAACGTTGACTTGCAGTTAACTTAACGTAAGATATGTCCTGGGAGGTATTTCACTTAAGCGAACGTTACTTGAAGGGTATCACGTGATCTATCCAGCCAATCATTATGTGAGTGACGTCAACAGGACTATTTAGTAATTCATTTGTTGGTATTATGACCAATGTTTACTCTTTAGCGTAAGTTCTAGTGATCAGACATTTAAACAAAATAATTAAACTAAAATATGAATGCTAAATTTATCAAAAAAGTTTTGTAATAGATATATATTTATTATATCGATTGAAAACTGTAAACATTCACAGATCATCACTGTAAAACTAGTACAAATCACAGATCAAACTTGAGAATGAAGATTTTGGCTCGAGTTGTTACGTTAATTTACGTGAATCGTGATCACACATACGTTAAGTTAACTTTAAGTGAACTTTAAGTGAACGTTACGTTAAGTTGATCGTGATCCCGGCATGATGGAGACGTGCTCATGTTATGTCCAGACGAGTGTATATATATATATATATCCCAGGGCCGGATGGTCAAGCCTCCTACGTTGTCCGGTACACGGGTCCCAGCCCTGACCAAATTTGGGTCCCTAAACCGTTTCTCGGTGCAGCTCCCCCCTCAGACTGTCATTTGTCTGTTCTGTTCCTCCCTTCCTCCTCCACCCGCAATGAAGATGCACTCAGGAGAGTCGTGAGGAGAACGATCATTGTTGTCAGGTTTTATTAGACCTCAGACGATCTTGGACGATCTTGGACGAGGCTCTTGGCTCAACATATTACAAAAGAAGATTTGATTAAAGAGGAAGCGAGATTTTTATGGGGATTAGTTGAAGATGTCGGTATACGGCCAGCGGCACACAATTCAAGAGGAGAAACGGTATGACGTGTTTATAACTAACTGATCATTGGGATTGTATTGGTCTGAAACGTTTGGAAAAAAAAAAGGGAGGGGGGTAGCGATTTGAAATAACGTTTCATCCTCATGAGGTTAAATCACTAACTTGAGGTAAAAAGAAAATAACTTTCTTAATTTTTTTAAGAGTGTACAGTACAAAAATGAAAATGTCAACTGGGTTTTAAAATAGGTTTAAAAAATATATATTACTAATAACATTTCTTAATATATTTTCGTCCATAAATTTATATTAAGTGAAATTTATTTTGCTTAAACTCCCAACACAAGTGTTAATTGTGTATTTAGCAAAACTAGTGCGCAAACCATTACCTTAAAAATTCACCCTCCCCAACCTGTCCTTTCATTAAGACAGTTTAGTCAGTAGCTCACTCCAGTATAATACATATAATATGAATAATTGTTTTATTAGCAGTTTGTTATTTTATTTTGAAAAGTAGTACTAGGACAAAGCTAAATTTTCCCAACTATGGCTTGTTTGCTGTCTAATGATTATTTAAGTTTATTGTGATGTATACGAAAACGTTTGGTCTTAAGGGGTCAGCCTACCGGGACGCTGATACGTGATACAGACATAAATAAATCCCTCGCATTAAATACTATTTACTTAAAGATGTTGACACACAAAATGGAAGTGAAAGTCTTTGACATAAAAGTAGTTCTTGATGCAGTTAAGAGAAAAAACGTCAGATATATTTGAGGATTGTTTTAATGAAATCACCCGCCTCAGTGGCGTAGTTGGCTAACGCGTCAGTCGTGTTGAGCTAGACCACCGAGGACGGGGATATCGAGGTTCAAATCTCGGTCGGGTGAACTGAGTTTTTTCCTTAATGGTTTTCCACTCTCCCTCCACGCAAATGCGGGTTCACTTTCTCTAAATTCAACCTTCCCAATTCCTAATCATTAGTGTAATTAGTACTTAAGCGTATAGCCCGAACAGGTAGTAAGACGCTGTGCTAAATTAATACTTAATTTAATGGTTCAGAACTGTCAATCTCTTAAGAAACGCCACCGTGGGATATTTCGCTGCAAATAGACGGCACTCTTAAGCTTTAATGACAAGCACATTGAGATATCTACAAACCTACAACAGGCACCAAATATTGAAAACGTATTTACTAGGTTATACCCTAAATTTATGACAAATAGACAGCAAGAGAAGATCACGTGTTCATACTCAGGTCATGTGATAAAAAAGTTGAGACTTTTGATTATATCCAACCATACCTATAAAATAACAATAATAAATAGTAAAATGTTACCAATGTTATCCGTATAAAATGTATTTGTATTTTTTTAAAAAGTTGCTCCAAATGTTCTTTCTCACTATTCATTAAACTTTGGCAGCGATGTAAAATGATTACATTATATATTCGTTTTGAAAATCAGACCACCAAAGTCTAATAAGCACTAGCGATGCCATAATTCAGCGAGAAGAATTGATTTAATAGAGTCCATTGTCTGAGACAAAGCTACCCAGGATGGTTCTAACACTCAGTAGCGAACCTGTTTTAACTTTCGACCGCGGACTAAAACAACAAAAACCAAACGAACGACGCACGGAAATATCGGCGCCATATTTGGTCGGCATGTCTTTAATAGGGTCCAAGGGCTGAGAATTTCAATTCATGTTTTAACCTGTTCAATTATTATTTTTCGATCATGTGTGTGTGTGTCGGAATATTCTCCTTTGAATATTAAAATGAAAGTGGAATGTTACTAAACCCTCACAATAAAGCTTGTAGAACAATGGATAGCGGGTCTGAAAATGAGGTTCGTGTTTAATAGAGTGGCGACAAAAACTGTCAAGTCCAACAGCTGGTTTCAGGCGGACAACATAACGTCATTTTAAGCTATTATAATTGTTTTAAAAATACCTAAATTAGTATTTTTCATAATAAATCTAGAGTATAATATTGATTAAATAACCTAAATAATTGGGGACGTGTATATCTTGGAAAACCGACTTTTCCAGATATTTTAGTGTCCTCCAAGGAATAATACATTCATCCATGGCTCTCTGGAATGAAGTAAAGTCTCAGTTCTGTATTCACGTACACCCAGTTTACCCTGAAAGGTAGCAGTCTTACCCTGACTGATTACACTATGACTCTATCTTATAACCTACATCATAGTGGAACCAAGCAAGGTAGCCAGACGGGTAGTATGACGTAATGCACGATATGTGAGAATATTGCCTAACGCGAGTAGTACCCGGACCACAGACATGTACAAGTCACAAAATTTGTATTGCCAGATTTTTGTTGGGAGAACAGTTCGGAAAACACAAACACATTTCTTTGCGGATAACTGTGAGAACATTTAACTATTTTATAGGTATTCATAATATCTATCAAAAGTGAGAGATGCAGATCACATGACTCGACTTATGGATATATTAAAATTGTTTTAGTAACCTTAGTAGCTACCAGATACCTACCAAAATCATACAAGACTTCTGGTTCGAGCTGTATTACTGACCTAAGTCAGGTGTTATCTGGGGGGTGAGACGGGCTCTTAAGATCCTACCGCATGCAAAGAGCGATGTTACCCAGTCGGCGAGATTGTTCAATCAGCAGTTACAGACAAGTGGCTATTACTCTCTGTTGTTTTGTGTTTGAGCTTGTTCAATCAGCAGTTACAGACAAGTGTGCTATTACTCTCTGGTGTTTTGTGTTTGAGCTTGTTCAATCAGCAGTTACAGACAAGTGGCTATTACTCTCTGGTGTTTTGTGTTTTAGCTTGTTTGGAAAGGCTGGTAAATATATTTGTACAAAGTAAGGTGTTCAGTGGGGCGCATTGCTGTTCTAGGTTAAGCTTAATTTTAACTCAGGTCTCACCAGCCTTCTAGGCAATTAATTACACTGATGTAGAAATGATGCGGACGGCAGTTAGGAGGAAATGCATCAGCACCTACATGGAGGGAGAGTAAGAAAAACTAGGGGGGGGAACCCCTCAGAACACCCGATCGGGATTTGAATCCAAACCTATATATTTGAGCTCAACAGGAATCAAACCAAGACCTCTCGAGAGGCAATTGAATATTTTCCAAGACCCCAACATGTGTGGACGATCATGCCCACGTCCTAGGTCTGATAGGGATGTGACCATGACCCTATATCCCCGCTCTGCTGCCAAGTGAGTTACAGACGACACTGTAGTGGTGGCCACGCAGACAAAGACGATGGTTTCTTCTAGCTTGGTCTCCTGGTCATGGGAGGTTGGAACTATAATCTTGGTCTGATTTACTCAGGTGGTATTTCCAAGAGTTTCCCACTCTCCCTCCACGCAAATACAAACACATTCCCCTCCATCCCCCCTCCCCCAGTGTAATTATGTGGATATCCAGGATTGATATCTTCATGTTATTTCAAAAACTCTTAAAAAGGCTTAAGAGGAAATAGTTTCAGGATATGTCTAATTGATACACAATTTTAAATTTAACTAAGGTAATTTATTGGACAAATTAACTATCTGTAGTTAACAAAATATATAAATAACATCTCTTTTCATATTATCAAATACAACCAAGAGACCATTTAAATTGGAAGACATTTGTAATATTGTTGCAATAAGGCACATTAAGTTGACTTAACTAATTCTTACATACAATAGATTCTAGAAATATATTTATATATTATATAAAATAGGTAGAATTGAAGGCTTAATAGATCGTTTGGAAGAAAAAAAATTATACACTTGGTCAGTCATATCTTCCATTCAATCATAATAATGATAATAATCAAATAGGATGGTTTTACATTCTCAATGAAGGGTCGTCTTGCAGTTAGGAAATATTTTTTATATCAACTGTCAAAGCTTTTGTTTTTTAAAAGCTTCGACTATTTTCACTAGTATGATACCAATTAGTTTTTTTTTTAATATTTAAGCACTGAATGATCTGAATTATGAACGCGTCTTGATAAATCAAGTCAAATCTAAGGTCCCAATTAATGGCGAACAGTTATTTTTGCCTAGAGATTTTCAACAGGTGAATAAATTTCCCAGAGAAATTCTTAAGAACACAAAACTCCCCACGAAGGGGGGTGGGGGTGGGGGGAGGGAAGAAATAAAAAGGAAAGCACGTTTTATAATTCAAAAATAAACATTTTTGAATGACTTGCTGCAATGACCGTTGGGTGCTAATGGGTTTATTGTATAATGATGTCCAGTCAAGAACCCATCTGGATGGATCCTGAAGAGACTAGAAATATCTTAAAAATAATTATCTTTCGGTGATTAGATGCGGTGACTCGACGATATTTTACCCACAGAATGCAAATGTGGGGACTCATCACCGTGATCCCCTCAACAGCTCGACAAACTGAGCAGAAAGGCAATTAGGAATCCAACACGACAAAACGTGAGAAAATACTATTTTACTAAAGTTAAAAAACAACAACTCATCTTTATATTATGTGTGTGAATACCACCTTGAATAAAAGTTTGAAACATGGATATATATACAGTCCAATTTTCATAGGAAGAGCTTTATATGACAAATATAAAAGCTACTATTCTCATGTAATCATATCTCAAGCCATTTCATCTGCAGTTGTCACTTTTTATACATAAATAACTATAAAATAACAATAATTATAAAGGAAAGGTTTTCAAATTTGGCCAAAAAAAAAAAGCTTGTTTTTTCCAAGTTTCTTTCCATAAAATTTGAACTGTAAATGTGATTCAACATTTAAAGCGTCGGCTAATAAAACATTACTTGTACAAGAAGAAAATTCAACCAAGTTTTCCAGAAGACTTTTACAACTCCCCCTTTTTTTTCAGGTTTCTTACATAGATCACGTATTTTATTTTAAATATTCATTTTACTTCCATTTACAACTAAACATCAATATCTAAAAAAAATTCATTGTTCCAGGCACTAAAGGTTTTAGATATTATTTATGTAAATGTGGATTAAAAAACAAACATTGTATGACCATCTCATGTTGAAGGAAGGATGATATAAAGTTATGCATTTTGTTACCATGTAAAAAAAATGCTCTCCATTTTATTTTAGTGTTTAGTTGTGAAAATAATAAGTTTTTTTCCTTCCCTGACATTTCTTGTTTTCCTTGCCTTGTAGTCACCATGAAGTAATATCACCAATGTCCGATAACAAGACTCTCTAAAGTCCGTATGCAATAAAGAGGCTGAGTATAACATAAGGTGTGGTGAAGTAGATGATCTGAGTCGAAGCAAAGATAGAAGATTGCAAATCAACTCAAACCCAAATTATGTTTCACTTGGCCTAGTTCTTGCATACAATCCTTAACAGTAGTCACCAACATCTTAGTTGTAACGAGTCTAAGTTTGATGTCTATGAAATCTAAGATCCAGGGAAACACAATGAAGAATTATAGCCTTAAACATGTTTATAGAAAACGCTTAAGTCATTGGGAAAAAATTTACCATGTTACTTACCAAACATTTGAGTTCCTAGTCTACAAACAAAAACCCTTCATTTATTCAACTCAACAGACATTGCCAGCGCTGTTCACACCAACTGTCAACCATCTCCAAGAATTAACAATAACAAGGGCTTGGTATCAAATGTTATTGCTTCCATCAAGTGTGTAACAGCTAACTGCTCATATCATATATGTACAAGAACCACACGATATAGTCTATGAGGCTAAAGTATCCACACTAACCTATATACAAATATTTTAAGCTATGCCATCATTCACATTCACATAATTCTATAATAAAAATCACAGTCAAACCCTCCATTATATAAATACATTTACTATCCCATTCAAAACGTAAAACAGTGAAACATTTTAAGGGAAGAGATCACATTAAAAACTGGGTCTAACTTCCAAAATAAAAGGTACTAAAGAAACAAGATTCAGATTGGACTTACCTGATTAAAATTGTATTAAATAGACAATAAGTTAGAAAATAAATTCAATATGTTGTTTTTTAAACGTAAATACTGCTTTATTTGGTTAAAATATATCTTGGAAGCAGTGCCCGGCTTGAACAAAATCTCGTTTCAAGTGACCTGTTATCTGGGATATGGCGCATTTTATTTTAAATGGGCCTAGATATGGAAACCTTCCGTGTATTGTCACTCATTCTTTCAACAGATATAAACTTTTCCAACGTCAAGTAGAACACGCCATTTTAAAACTGTCCCGGATGTATCAAGGTTACCAGAACTGTCCCGGATGTTCTAGGTAGACCACGTCACATGAACTGTCCCAGATGTTCTAGGTAGACCACGTCACATGAACTGTCCCAGATGTTCTAGGTAGACCACGTCACATGAACTGTCCCGGATGTTCTAGGTAGACCACGTCACATGAACTGTCCCGGATGTTCTCACCATGGCCTCCAGGGCTTCTCCTCGTCTGAAGGATGTACAGTCTTCCTCATGACGAGTGAGAGGGGGGTCTGTATGGGGCTGTAGGCCCTCTCCATAATCTCGTACCCGCTGCTACTGCTGTGACCAGGACTCGACGGTGACTGGGGGCGGTAAGACGTCCCAACGTCACGGAACGACGCCCTCACAGGACTACTCACCGTGAGACGGTCAAACGCCACAGGGGACGACGCCGATGATTGGCGGGATGATGTCGAGGAAGCGGATGACGCGGAGGAGGTGCGGGAGGGGATCGGGATGAGCATCGGGAGAGGGGATGTGGAGGAGGATGTGGTAGACGACGCTGAGGATGGTGCGGGGGAGGATACGGGGGAGGAAGAGATGGTTTGTCGCAGGATCTGTGTGGTCCCCGCCCCTCCTGACGCGGGAAGGACGAGGGCAATGTCCCCATTGGGGAGCCTCGTCGGGACGAGTTGGAGTCCACCCCCAGTCTCCGTCGTACTGAGGAAGATGCCGTTGGAGGAGGTGGCTATCGCCGTGGGGAGGTGGTGACCCTCCGACCCCGGCGAGGGAAGGATGTGTACTTGGACCGTGTGCTGCGAGCCTGGTGGCGTTGTCGCCATCTCGTGGGAGGTGGTGGTGGGGGGAGCGGAAGGGGCGGCGCCGTTGAGGCAGTTGGCCAGGTGCTGGAGCAACCGGCGTCGGACGGGCGAGTCCAGGCCCGGGAACCTGCCCACCTCCCCCGCGCACTCGCTGAACCCGGCCCGGAACTTGTTGAGGACGCCTGGATCTGTGGCGGCCGACATGGCCACTTGCTGTCTCTGCAGGTTCTCCAGGTGTTTCACCGTCATCTCCAGGATGTCTGCCTTCTCCAGCTTTGAGTGACGGGCCGGCTGGAACAAAACAACATCTACAGTCGTAAACAAGCTATCATGGGTAATGTGGCTCCTAATTTCCTGTTTAGTTACAAACGCACGCACCGAACAAACACAAGTTGAATTGTATCCACAAATGGCGCAGTGATTTCCCGTCTTGAAAATAAGAGTAGAACGAAACATCTTTATCAATAAAATGTACTTTATAGAATATAAATATTGATCCTAAGAGTGAAGGAGGAACCTCTGCAGGATAGGATAGAGAGGGAGAGATTGGGGTGGTATAGACATGTGAAGAAGATGGAAGGATTCCAAAGAGGATACTCGAAAGGAACGAGGTGGGCAGAAGGCCAAGAGGAAGACTCAGGAACAGGAGGATGATGGGAGTGTGGAGTAAGATAAGAGGTGAGAGGACAGACTGACCCTGCCAGTGGCAAGAAACTGATGAGTATGATGATGATGATGATAATTCATCCTATTAATACATAAAGTTAATTTGGTATTTGTTATAGTTTCACAAAACCACTACACTGATTGTACTGGAAACTTCGCATGAACATCCGGAATATACGGCTCGCTAAAATTCACCTCCACCATTTGGTTACAAGATGGAGGCTACAAAATATTACTTTTTGGACTTTTTTCTCAGATTTGGCTTATCGTATATTTATTTTCCCAACTTAATATATCCCCATGGAAAAAAAAGTAACTAGCAAGTAATTTATCAACTATATTTACATAAATGTACATTTAACTCTTTTAACTCTCTAAACAGAATGGACTGCTTAAAACGGGGAGAGCGGGTGTTCGAATCCCGGTCGGATGTACTGAGGGTGGTTTTCCCCTAAACTGTTTTCAACAACCGAAATATGTGGGTTTTTAGAATTTTCTGAGAGAAAAATGTCAACTTTTAAACAATATTTACAAGTCTATGTAATATGAAGAAAATAGTTTGGTATTCATCCCAGTAAACAAGCAGCTCGTGTACTGTTAAAAGGTTGTGGCAATATATCGGCTACCTAAACGGTCACCTTAATGCAATATGGGGGGAAATCAAGGACTGCCACTTTGCCGAGGGGATTCTCTCTACTATAGTCTGCACGCTATGCTAATAGCAATAAAATTAGCAGTTGTTTGAAGGGGGGCGAGGGGAGGGAAGATGATCGGCAGTCAGACCCGCTAGCACGTGTGCGAGATTACACCTGCGTGAAGAAATGGACTATATCCACTTTAGAGATTAAAAAGAACATTCCATAGAGCTGATTTACTGACTGTTCAGGAACAGGACTGGGAAAATATGGCCATAAGATGTAATGTGACCATTAGAGTGAAAACTTGGTTGATGTTGCCAAAATAAATGGCCACTTTAAGATATAACCTTTCTTATTCTCTACTGAGTGAATGCTCTTGTAGATGACTATCCCTGCACTTACTAATAATGAGTATTACTTTGCTCCTTTCCTTCAAGGAGTGCAGGTGCTATTAGAACTAGGTGTATATGCTATACCTTGATGTTGGTAAGAATCCCGTTCTGGAAGGCCTTGTTTCGTATCATAATCCTATTTTATAGTAGTATTTTGATAGGATGAAAGGCCTTACAGAATGGACAGATCAAGATATGCCTATTCTGCGCCTGTTCCCCGCTGTCCCTTGGCATATGCCGATGCAAATGAAGTGTCCCCTATCCCACGTGATCTGAAATATTGAGATGATTGGGTACTCACATCTTTCTTCATGGCATCCAGAATCAACGTCTTCAGTTCGTTCAGGCAGTTGTTGATGCGGGCCCTTCTTCGTTTCTCCATGATAGGTTTGTTACTCTGGAACAGAGAACAGATCTTGAGTTGACGTGCGCACTGTCAGTCTTATCTAGAGCAAGGCTAGGATATAGAGCAGGTTACTGTCAGTGTTATCTAGAGCAACGCTAGGATATAAAGCAGGTTACTGTCAGTCTTATCTAGAGCAAGGCTAGGATATAGAGCAGGTTACTGTCAGTGTTATCTAGAGCAACGCTAGGATATAAAGCAGGTTACTGTCAGTATTATCTAGAGCAAGGCTAGGATATAGAGCAGGTTACTGTCAGTCTTATCTAGAGCAACGCTAGGATATAAAGCAGGTTACTGTCAGTCTTATCTAGAGCAACGCTAGGATATAGAGCAGGTTACTGTCAGTGTTATCTAGAGCAAGGCTAGGATATAAAGCAGGTTACTGTCAGTCTTATCTAGAGCAACGCTAGGATATAAAGCAGGTTACTGTCAGCCTTATCTAGAGCAACGCTAGGATATAGAGCAGGTTACTGTCAGTCTTATCTAGAGCAACGCTAGGATATAAAGCAGGTTACTGTCAGTGTTATCTAGAGCAACGCTAGGATATAGAGCAGGTTACTGTCAGTATTATCTAGAGCAACGCTAGGATATAAAGCAGGTTACTGTCAGTCTTATCTAGAGCAACGCTAGGACATAGAGCAGGGCTATTGACTATTATAAGTTTGTAAGAAAATGGTAGCTTGGACTAAGTTCCCTCCGAACGGTAAAGAGAGAGAGCCTAGGGGTAGATGTCACCCTCGACTGGGTTTGAGTCCCGACCAACCAGGAGCAAATACAATATAAAACAAAGGACCACCCTCCATTCCTCTAGTAATTACATTATACCCTCTTCGGGGGTCGAATGGTCTAAGGCGTCACTCTAGTAATTGATTGGGATTACAATGATAGGGATATCGGGGTTTGATCCCAGCCAAGTACAATGAGGGTGATTTTTTCATAAACGGTTTTACACTTTACACACAAATGCGGGTGCACTTCCTCTAACATTAAAGCTTCCTAATCCCCAACTCATTAGTGTAGCTAGTACATAGGCATGTAATCAAAATGGTTAGTAAGACTCGATGCTAAAAAAACTAGTTTTATGATTTGACTCGAGGAACTTTTTTTCGGAGGAAGAAAATTGTGAAATTAAATGAAGCATTGTGTCTACTAAACTTGACCAATGAAATTCCCAACTCTTTACCTGATTTCCCCTGATCATTTTCTAAAATTCCTGATTCAAGAACATGTGTCACCTTTCAACCCCCCACCTCCCTCCAAACGACGTTTTTTATTAATCCTCTATGAATATGAATAAATAAGTTTTAAATTTAAATAAACTTTTTTGTATTAACATAATTTATTAGGAATTTAAAAAATATCAAATATACTACACAGATACAATAAAAAAAGACAGTTTGAATCACATTATGATTTAATGATTTATCATATTTCATGTTTTAGCAAAACAAGATTTTCTCGAATTTTTTTTATATACCACAAATTCCCGACTTATTCCCATATTTTCCCGACCAATTTAAATTTCCTGCTAATTCCATTTTTCCCAGATGATATTCACCCTGTGAAAACTTTAGCAAGGAAACTTTAGCAAGGAATGTTTATTTATTTTATTTGTCTCTAGCCTTAGGAAGAATTACACATACAACCTGCAGGGTGACAACTTGAATGCTCTAAGTTTACTAAAGAACCGACCAAGATATATTATTTTATGTTCATTTAATTAAATCTAAGCCCCAAAAAAATGGTAGACTGATATAATTCGTTTAAAACCCAATAATATTAATGATCTAATTCAAAATTGGCACAAATAAAATTCCAATCATGCAATAAAAACGGCCGTTTGTTTTATGGTAATCCCACAAATTAAAATGCAATAAAACGATTATTTTAGCATTTTATTGTTTAGCTGTAGGTAAGAGGCGTACAGCTCTCAATAAATCGGGACACCAATTATTTAATAACTTCAGTTTTAACATGTTTAATAAAAGAGCAATTTAAATTTTAACTCTACAAAACATTCTACATCGGCTTTCTTTCAAAGCGGGCTATGCATACATATTTTTTTTTCGACAGGTGGTATTCATGAGGCAAGTCCTAAAGAGGATGTAAATATTTGGTGCAAGATACAATAACATTCTCTAAAGATTAAAGGGAGAAGGGGGAATGAAAAATAAATGTATAGTAATCGCTGGCCAAATTCGGCGATTAATTTAATGGGCTGCAATCCATAAAGATGACATGTAGAAATGAGACATGTCTCACTGTGGGTGACCGGTTGTGACAAGCGCGACGCTTCCAACAGCTTATTTAGCAGCGATACAGATTAATTCAGCTACTGAATCACGGCGGCCTTGAAATATGCCGGATGAGAGACGAGATACGGAGGAAGATGTCGGTCGTACTTCTGTTCTACTCTCTCTCTTCCCCCGTACGTACGTCCAAAAAAGGCCGAGCTATTTTCCGGAGGGTTTTAGCGATTGTCCTATTAGCAATTCATGAAGCACAGCATTCCCAAGAAGCTCCAAGAGTCTATTTGTTTTTTTATTGTTGTTATACCAAACATCAGCACTAAAAGATCTTAAAAAAAAAGAAACTATTTTGAATAATGTGGGACGTTTTACAGTCAGCACAAGCATCAAATTGTAATTCAATAAAACAATACCAAACCAAAGTATGTAATAAAAAACTAATGTGGCCACACAGCACAAATTACTTCAATTTACAAACTTGCCTTTTGGCCGTGGAGAGTGTGCCAATTGGACATGGGTTTGAGCACCGACTGTACTTGTTAAGTCAATAATTTGTTATTATTTTCTAGCACCACATCTTACTACCCGTTCAGAACCTCAAGTAATGTTCCAAGAGTTCTTCTGAAGTCCGGTACGCAAGTAACGATCCCTCCGTTCTAGTCAGAAATGAAGAGGGAAGTACAGGGAACATGAAATAAGGGCAGGGTTTGTTCAGTTGTTATATCAACAGGAATCAATCCAGTATAAATATAAGAGTTTAATCTCCTTCACGCGGGGATATCAACAGTTGTTGAATATTTTACAGAGATGTCCTGGAATTTAATGACAATTTTTCTCTTCATTTAACAAGTTCCTCGTCTAATGTCGCTACGCTCAGGAACTGTTGATATCACCGTGGGAAGGAAATTAAACTCTCATATTTCTACTTACTGACGCATCTTGTATTTTGTTAGACCTAAAATATTGTTTCTATAAAAAGTGTTAAAACGTTGGCTACATCCCACTGGGACTGTTACAGTGCTCTGATAGTATTTAATTCTCGCCATAAGAACATTCTCGCTATTAAGAACAGCCGAAGACTAATTACTGAAACGACCGATGGCAATCTCGCAGCTACCGGAATCTGGCCCGACCCTGTCATTGCTCTTACAGGTCCTGCACATGTATGGAGCGTGTTGCCAAACCACTAAGACAAAGCACCGGCTTTTACTTCTCCCTTTCTTTGTCGACCCGGCGAACAATTGAAGCCGTCAGTCCGGGGCGATTAAATCATCCCGACTAGTGTAAAACCCTCAAACAGGATGTCGGGTTTAATCAGGGGGTAGCACTGTCGTGCAATTTGCGTCGAGGGCAAAGGAAGAGGGTGATTGATTGACAACTATTAGCCCAGGATGTGTTCACAGTGGTCACTCTACAAGCTGATAACAGAACACAGTTGGTCACTCTACAAGCTGATAACAGGACACAGTGGTCACTATGATACAAGCTGATAACAGAACACAGTGGTCACTCTACAAGCTGATAACAGAACACAGTGGTCACTCTACAAGATGATAACAGGGCACAGTGGCCACTCTACAAGCTGATAACAGAGCACAGTGGTCACTCTACAAGCTGATAACAGAGCACAGTGGTCACTCTACAAGATGATAACAGAACACAGTGGCCACTCTACAAGCTGATAACAGAGCACAGTGGTCACTCTACAAGCTGATAACAGAACACAGTGGTCACTCTACAAGATGATAACAGAACACATTGATCCCTCTACAAGATGATAACAGAACACATTGGCCACTCTACACGCTGATAACAGAAGAACACAAAGGCCACTCTACAAGATGATAACAGAACACAGTGGCCACTCTACACGCTGATAACAGAAGAACACAAAGGCCACTCTACAAGATGATAACAGAACACATTGGTCACTCTACAAGATGATAACAGAACACATTGGTCACTCTACACGCTGATAACAGAACACAGTAATCCCTCTACACGCTGATAACAGAACACATTGATCCCTCTACAAGATGATAACAGAACACATTGGCCACTCTACACGCTGATAACAGAAGAACACAAAGGCCACTCTACAAGATGATAACAGAACACAGTGGCCACTCTACACGCTGATAACAGAAGAACACAAAGGCCACTCTACAAGATGATAACATAACACAGTGGTCACTCTACAAGATGATGATAGGACACTAATAGTCTACATACAGGAGACGTGTAGACAACCTCCAAGGTGTACTCTGGGTAGATAACAGTCTACATACAGGAGACGTGTAGACAACCTCCAAGGTGCACTCTGGGTAATGTTCTGTTTCACAAGAGCTGCTAACAGTCTACATACAGGAGACGGAGCTAGATATTTTATCTTTACCCGTCAAAAAACCATACGCTAAAAAAAATTCAACAAATGGATACATCCGATAAACCTTACTTGCTTCGATGGTTCTATGTGTTAAGGTGTCCTTTGCAATGAAATAGTCTGCCGATGATGAGGAGACTTGGGGTTCAAATCCCGGTCAAATATACTAAGGCTGGATTTTCCTGGTTTTACACTTTCCCTCCATGCAATTGTAGGCACACTTCACCTATATTCAACCTTCCTCATCTCTAACACATTATCGTAACTAGTAAACATGCGTACAGCCCGGACGGGTAGTAAGACGTGGTGATTAAAATTCCTATAAGCATTTTCACCTGCCAATGTCTTTTCTGATCAAAGAGTCATCTTTATCGGTTCTGGGAAGCAGTGGCTTCGGTATAGAAAACTGAGATTAACGACAGGAAAGCTCGTTGTGTTGACCACATGACACCATCAAACCGTATATGTTGGCACTATCTTTGCCAACATGCGGCGGTCGCTCGGTCGGTAAAGCTCGCTTGCGGTCTGACGCCATGTACTGCGTGTACACGTGTATTAATCACACAAAAGAAATAAGAATTAGAGTGGTACACATTTAAAGGAAATGTACCAGAGTTTGCGTGAAGAGTTAGTAGGAAGACATTTAGTTAAAAAAACCAACCTCAGTACACCCAACCAGGATTCAAACCCCTATCCAATGCCAGTCAAACACGAGAGTGATGCGTTAGACCGCAAGACCACCGATACGTGTGTTTTGCGTAGAGAGGAAATATTTTATAAAAGTTTTGTGTCCGTTTTAAACTTTGTGTATCCATTTTGTTGTGAAATTATAAGCTTTGAAAAAATGGTTAAATTAGTTAAGATAATATCTTCTGGTATCTTCTAGGCCAGTGGTTCCCAAACTTTTGTGGCCCATCTCCCCTTTCTGGAGGTTGACTAACACCTATCGCCCCCTTTTCATTTTCATTGTATG
>CABFWO010005508.1:0-46881 GCA_902155825.1 Timema genevievae | reverse complement strand
AAATGTTCTCTAAATCAAAATGAATTTCTATCCAATCCAAAGAACAAGAAAAATCTTATTGTATTGCTAATTCAGAATCTAATTGAAGAACATATTTCTGTATTAGTGGCTGAGGAGGACGCAAGTGTTGAAATCCTACAGAAAGCTATCAGTGTCTCGAAGAGTCATAGCCAAAGCTCGGTAGTTGTTGTTGGACAAGATACTGACCTGTTAATATTACTCGTTGGATTACCAGAATCAGAAAAACTTTCAATGTTTTTTCAGAAACCTTCTGGTAATAGCACCTCTACAACGTTGTATGATATTTTCAAGGTGCGTGAAGGAATTGGAGAAATGAATAATGTGCTCCTCTTCATACATGCTATAATAGGGTATGACACCATTTCTGCCTTGTTTGGAAAAGGCAAGATTACAGATGTTAGTATGCTTTAGAAGTCTGAGCAGCTCAATACAAAGGCCATAATATTTAATATATGTGGCGCTGACCAAAACGAGGTTAAAGAAGCAGTAGAGGATTTCATTCTCAAGTTGTATGGTTGTTGTAGTTTTAATAATTTGGATGTGTATATAATGTATCTCAAAGCAGTAGTGAGAGTGTATTTGAAATCAAAGTTAAACATGCCTCTAACCTCTGCTGCAGCTGAGCAACACTCCTTTCAAACTTATTACCAGGTTGAAAAATGGCTTGGACAAAAGGATATCGACGCAACTGAATGGATTTGACAACAAACTCTACTCTGTTCATTCTACAAAACCAGCGGCACCCAAGGAAGTTATCAACTTGGTCTCTTGTAAGGTGTGTTGTCAGAACAACTGCAGCTGTGTGAAGTTGTCCTTAGACTGTTCGGAAATGTGTGTAGTTTGCGGAGGATCCTGTACCAATGTTATAATGGTACAAGAAGAGGATGTTGATGAGGACGTAATTGGGGTTCGAGGAGCCCACTCTTGAGAACTATGTTATAATTGGTTCATCTCTCCTCAAACAGACAAACTTTGTAACATGGACATTATACTGCAAGTGTAAGATATAATTAGTACTTCAGAGTAATACCGATGTATTAAGATTTTCACTATCTTCTCGTATTTCTTATAACCTTATTTTCTTCTTCTTGAAGTTAGTATTTATTATAATTATATAATTATTTATAAGTACTTGTTCATTGGTTACTCTGTCTATCCTCCTGATCTTCTCAAGCTTTCTCCAGCACCCCGTTTCAAAGCTAACAAAATTTTTCTTTTACATCTTCCTAAAATTCCAAGTTTCTTCTCCATACAGCGTAATGCTCCAAATGTATAATTTTATCAATTTCTTTCTCAGTTCCAAACTTAGCTTGCTGGTCAGCAGTAAACTCTTCTTAATGTCATGGCAATCATTGACCTAATTTCCTTGGTGTATTAGGCATCCTTTGTCAGCAGAATTCCCAAGTACTTGAAGTGCTTTATGTTTTCTAAATTCTGGTTTCCAATTTTTAATTTTCAGCGGTTTTTAATTTTTGAAATCACCATCACTTTTGACTTCTCAATATTTATCTCCGTGCCATATCTTATCCCTGTTTCCACTAGTTGGTCCAGCAATTATTGCAACTTTTCTTCAGTTTTGACCAGCAACGCTGGGTCATATTCGTATCTACTTTGTTGATGATGCAATCCCACCCATTAATCTTGAGTGAGAAATTCTTCCTCTTAAGTTTCTAGCAAAGCTCTAATCAAACCCACCGGAAAAAGGGGAGAAAGCCTAGACAGAACTAAAGAATGCCCAAAATACGGTAGCCAAACGCTACCACAAGAAGACACCCAGTATCATATAAAGTGGGAGACATAGTAGTATACAGAGTGAACCAACTCAACAAAGCAGCCAACGAAATAATATTGAAACCCTGCTAAAGCTGTTCAGCGCAACCATTAATCGAACGCGTCTTGGATGCCATCATGGTTAAACTTATAGACCTACAAAACAGGTTTGTCAACCAGAAATGTACATATATATCAACTCCTTAAGCTATGCCACAAAACGAAACGTGTTTAACTTTTTCTTTGTCTTTTGATACTTTTACAGGAGTAAATTTAATCATGAGCACTTGGTACAACCCACTGCCCCCAAAAAAGGAAAAATAATTTTCCAAATATGTGTTGCCGAAATAAAATATATTGCCTATATCTTTACTTTACATCCATTATTGTTTCCAGCCTGTAGCCTGGGTCACTTTTTTATTCATGCTATATATTTTCCACTAGCGACTTGCTAGGCCTGTTGTGGATTCATATGCTTTAAAATCTAAGTTAATACTAGAACAGGCACCATATCCTGGCCGTTAATTATCACTGTGAATCGAATCCTTGAACCTTAGCTCAGTAGAAAGACACGCTACCAACCGAGCTAAGGTGTCAGATTTTTTATATCTTTGTCTATAGTTTCATGTTTACTTCCTAAGCTTTGTATATATGTTTAATTCAAGTATTATCAGTTTTGGTCCGCCTCCAAAATAATATAAATTTATCGATCAATCAATTATGCTAGGAATTAATACTCCAAATGTATGTGATATGTAAAAATTTTATATCATGGAACTTCAGCCATGTCCAAGGCAAGCTCCTTGCATCCCTTAATATTTTTAATATGAGTCCTTATATAATATTTGTATATTTTTTACCTATTCTTTGTTTCTATATTTTAATTCTAAGCTAAATGTATTTGGCTCCTTATAATTATTCCTAAACATAAACTAATCTAATTCTAACTATAGTTAAAGATAATGCAGTTTACTTCATTCATATTTGAGGATGTCACAAGTTTTCCTTTTGACTCTGGAGAAGGCTGTACTTATAAGGTTTGTTTCCACTGACTGACTGTTTTAAATAAGTCACACCCCTTCCCTATTGTGCGTGTCGTTCATATTGTAAATTTTGTTCTCTATAATCCTACATTTAATTGCCTTATGTCTTGTATTTTGTCCCGATAATCTTATTCGTCATTATAGTATTCATTCTCAGTGTTTCGTCTGATTCTTCTTTATTGGTATCGTCTAAGTCTCCCTTATTTTAGTTTGTCCAAGCTTTCTTATTTTTCCTTTAGTGACATTAGTGTCGCTAACTAATCAAGGAGATTCCACAGGATGCCATACCTTAGTATGTTGTATGTGCTACCTCCAGTGGCTGGCTCCACATGTGCTGTGTGTTTCCGCATTCCCATACAAAGTGCTCTGGTGTCGCCACCTCTCTGTAGTCACATTCATTAGTCTCAGCTAATCCTCTGTCATGGAGAAGTAATTTATATGGGCCATGTCTTGTGATGTAGTAGAACATCCCCTGAGTGGGTTGCAGGTGTTCAAATTTAGGTCGCTCCTGGACACTTGGGACTAGATCAAAAGTTCACCTCCATTTAATACCCCTGTCCTAGTTATCTTGCCACTTCTTAAGTATAACTCTAGTGATCTACGTTGACGTAGTCCCTCTGGTACTGGGGAACGCTTCTACTTTATTCAACCAATACTCGGCGTCTCTTCATATAACATACTTGTTCCACTAACAGATCCCTAGTGTGACGCTTAGCATATCCGTTAACGTTGCCAAGTACGCTCCAGTAAGGCTCAGAAGCCCCTATGAAGAATTCTGGGCATCCTGGCCTCTTTCTTCAATTTGATTATGTGTGCCCACATGCTTGCTCCGTAGACCACTAAGGAAACAAGTATCGCCTCGCTATAGGTTGTTATGATCCACATAGGAAGATGGAACCTCCTTTGCCCTAGAGTTGATACTTTGTTCATTACTCGTTTGGTTTTTCTAGATACTTGCTCCTTGTGAGAATCTAAGTTTCACCTTACGTCCAACGTCACACCAAGGTATTTAATTGTTTTGCTCCATTTTTCGTTCTATAAATCTATCTTCAGGATTTGATTCCTTCTGAACACACCCCTAAACATGATATAGGTGGTCTTTGGTGGTGCTAGTTTCAGCTTAACCCTTTTGCACCAAGTATATAAACCTTATAATACCCGGCTAGCCTTGGTTTCAAGCTGTAATATCGAGTTTCCTTCGACTATCACCATCCTGTCACCCGCGAATGCCACCAATTCCTCCGTTTCGGGGATTGACTCAACAACTTGCAACCCAGGCTCTAGACCCACATCCTAAAATACAGGTCCACTTACCTACCCTTTGGGATACTCATTGGTCAGTTTCTTGCACAGGGATACTCCCAGACATCTCAACATGGCGTATCTGTCCCAACAGTAATATAGAAAACTGTGGTACCGTAATCCAGGACATATAATTTCCCACAGGGCTGGTCACTATAGATTTCCAACGGATCCTGAGATGTATGCGAATACCTCGACTGTCTATTAGTCTCTTGAGTCGTCTATTAGGTTCTAGCTATGGATATCATGTATTTCGTTGAACTTCCCCGCATTAAGGCATATTGTTTTGGGTACATTCCTACCACATCTCAGCGATCCTGCATTTATGTATAGAGGATAATTTTTTGGAGTTTACCACAGATGGTTAAAAAACTTATGACGTAATTTGCAGGTGGTTTGACATCTCCTTTGCTTGAAATGACTACCTCACTCTGTTTCCAGATGTTTGGAATCCTGCCTTGTGCAAGGTTTTATTCATAATCTGGTTCACATATGGAGTGATTTGATCCATTGTTTTCTCTAGCACCTTGACCATCATACTATAACGCTAAGGTGCTTTGTTTTTTCATTTAAAGCCTTTTAATCTTTTCCTGGGTGACAGGATCCACGTCTGTGTTGTCTTCGTAATAGTCCATCATGGGTCGTTTTGTCTCATTATGTTGCTCACTCTCTCCTTCACCAGTATCTTCAAGGAGCAATGTCTCTAACAGTAGATCTGCCAGTTCCTCCTAGCAAGGTGTCATTTCTTCGTCCGGTATTCACAATGTATTGAATTGAGGCCGGGGGTTTAATCTTTCCTTTTACGATTATGAAGGGAATTCCCGATGGATTCTTACTCAGTTGTTCTCTTATATACTAATCCCAGCTAACTTCCTTCACTGCTACCAGACTACTTTAAAAATCTTGCATTTTCCTCCTATACATACCTTGAAATACAGAATTACTTGCTGGATCCTGGCACTACTGGTAGATCTTTGTAGCTTTCAAAGATATTGAAGCTGAGATTAGGATATTAGTAAGGACTGCTGTAAGTTTATTAAAGGAAACAATCAAAAATAAAGTTTATGACAACTCATTTCATCCCAGTGTTGAAAACATAAAAGCAGGTGGATTGGATTTAGTTCCTCAATTACTGGTAGTTCTTACAAATGAATTAACTAGAATGAAAGCTTTCGTTGATTCCCCTCTTAGCCTCTGCAGGTGGCGATTCTGGGGTCTATTAGCTACCTTATATTTCTCTCTTTGTAGGGGTATCGCCACTTTCATGGCTTTCTGCAGACCCCACTTAAGCTGTTTGTCCTTCCAAATAACATTGTCCTCAAGTTACATCAGTGTCGGTATCACCAATTCCCTCTTTATTCTTTTAGACAATCTCATTTACTAATGCTATATCGACGTCGTCTTTCACCTACACTTCCCATTTCTTTCCATCCCTCAGTGACCAGTTTGAAGTAGATGAGATTATGGTCACTATTGGTAGAATGTTCCACCACTTTCCACCCATTTAAGATGTTGGCGCCTGCTGGATAGTTGGGTTGCAGATGGTCACATCATTATTTGTGGATGCTCCCCCTCTTCCCGCGTATATCTTCGGGAAACTTAGTATTAGCATTGGCAGTGTTTATTTACAAATTTACTGGATATATATTGTCAATCTCCGCTATTTTTTCCAAGTATGGTTTGATTTTTTTTACAGAACTGTAAATACATATTCATCAACATACACTGGCCTACCTTGGATGTCACAGTTTCACACATGTTATCTTTTCATCACTGAAATGGCTAGTTTTGGGAATGTTATATATAATTGTGTTAATCACTATGACTACACTAGACTGGGACAAAGACTAAACAGACAGAGGGCCAGAGATGGAAGGGGGGAGAGACTAGTAACAGTTACGAGGACAGTGACAGTGACGAAGACGGAGACAATAACGAGGACAATGACAGGGACGAGGACAGAAACACGGGAAGCGGGACTTATACGGACGTGGGTGAGGTCTCAGCGGGGGGCGAATCGAGGAAGGAGAAGATTGCTTATGTGTAAATAATGATATACAACCTTTCATGAAGAACAAGGAGAGATGCTGGGAAGTGACAAACACATAGCTTTGTAGGACTGGTATACCAGTTCACCTGATGGATCCGGAGGATTACTGAGGAAACCCCCGTAATCCGAAGGATCATCATTCCAGCCGAACATTGGAGAAAGATGAAGGGAAAGAAATAGGACGCGTGAGGGAACCCTGTGACTGCAGATCCCTCTTCTTGGAAACAAGTAAAGTAGGATCAGGTCTTTTTAGGGACCTCTGCGTCAAGATGGAGATAGGAGGTTGCTCTGCAGCCCCCTTGTACCATCGGGGCATAGGATGGTCCCGGAGGGAAAGAATATATTTCGATTAGTTAGCTGTAAGACTAGGATAAGACTAGAATAGGATAGGATAGGGAAGGAAAGAAAGGTAATAGGATGGGTAGGTTAGGAGAAACAATTTCAGGGTATATAGAAATAGGGGAAAGTCAAGAAAGGAAGTTTTTTTTGCTTAATAGTAGACGGAGCACCAACTCCGATAGGGCGCCTCCCCAGGAGGCGGGTAGGGGGATGATCGGCGCCACTGGGTGCACCGTCGGGCTGGGATGAGAAATCATGTCTGATGGGGTAATCAGCTGAGGAGGGTACCGGGGAAGTAATACACCCGGGGCGAACCACCTGGAATGAGACTGAAATTGTATCTTGAGTAGGTACTTTACCTGTTGAACCTGTTTAGACAAAAGGAATTTGGAAATTGTATAGCAGTAGAAAATTATTTGACCATGTGTAAATACGGCCTGGATTTAAAATTGTAAGATGCCAAGCCAAAATAGATAATAAATAAATAAATAAAAATCACTATGACAGTGGTTATTGGTTTACTCCCATCTGAGATAATCCTTGTTTTAATGGGTTCGTTCCCTATTCTTGCTATATGGTTCCTTCATTCACACGACATCAAATTCATCTCCTCAACACACCTTCTTACCTATTGTAGCACAGTCACACTCCTAAATCCATTCAGATTCTATGGGAGCTGTTCTCATCCTTTTCAACAATTAAGGATAATATGTATGTACGTGGCTTTTAGGCCAAGTCTCTTTATAGTCAAATGTATTGTGACCGTGCACGCTGACGAATTGGTCATAAAGTAGTTCTTCATTAAATCCTTCAATCCTTCTTTAAACTATTTTATTCACTCTAACACGTAAGTTTGCCAGGTCCATTGGTAGGTTTATGGACTTCAGGAGTATTCGGTCTAGCACTTTGGGAATCATAAACTTTATTGTGCCCCATCTTTCAGGCCGTGATATTATGAGTTGTTGCAAGGCCAGGTGCAAATTAACTGTTCCTTCATCCTTGATAGCTGAAGTACTTCCTATAATCTTTGGTACATTACCGTTAGTTTGGATTCATCTTCTTTCCCCGTTTCCCCTTCTCCCTCAGTTGTTGGCAATGCCTTTCTAGCAGTTGGAATATCCTGCTATTAAACAGTATATACCTAATCATAGCAGTGGCCTCTGCAACAAGGTCTCTTGAGTCCTGAATTTTAGTTTGAAACTCTCTTCAAATTTCTCTTTCCTTAGTTTGTCTATCATATTTTGTTGTTAGACAGCCTCATTGACGTGCTCAATCGACATAGCAATTGGTATGTTGAAGAATGTAATCAGTAGTCTTTGTTTACGCGGCTTTTCGCTCTTGAGGTGCTCCTTAATCCCTTTGTGCTTTATTATCTTCTCAATATCAATGGCTGATTCCGTTTCCACAAAAACCATTTTGCCAGCCATTAGGCCTATCGGATTTTTATATTTTCTTTCACAAGGTTAATATTCGCCATAAGAGTTTTCCTAACGTCTGTCACTTCCTTTTTAGTCCTAGATGATATAAATATTACGTTGGTTTTTCTCTCTTGTTATCTTTGTACTTACTGCACTACCAGCTCTTGATTTGGTGCAGCTGCTAACACTGCAACAAATGTTGGTGTTGTCCCTGGTTGCGTCATTTGTCTTTCCGTCTGCGTTCTCAGTTTCTCATTCTCCTCCTGATGTGACATCATCATCACGATGGAGGTCAATTCTTCATTTAATTTTGCAACATTGTTTTTGGTCACTCTTGCATTGATAACCAGCAGTTTGTATACACAACCCATAAGGTCTTTGTGAGCTTTGTGAGCTTTTACTTCCTTTTTTCTCTCTTTTCTCTTCTTCACTCTCGCTTTCGCTCTTGGTTTCACTATGCTTACTTTTGTATTGCCATCCATGATAGATATAATCAAAAGTGGGATTGGGAGGCTGTCTTTTACGTCAAACTGCCTCTGGGCAGTTCCCCACCAGCCTATGCTCAGAGCCAACAGGTTTAGCTAGCTACCCAGGGTTTCTCTTGATGTTGCCATTTACGAAGTCAGCTTAGATCTAATTTCCACAATAGGTTTCAGTGTCCTTGCCTTCATCCACCGTCTATTACTTCGGGTTGGCACTCAAGGCAAAGGACTCAATCCAACTCAAATAGTAGGCAGGGGTTGGGCAGTCTGGACCACACTAACCTAGCAACCTCAGAGTAGATGTAAGGACCTCAGTATCCTACGATCCGCATTCTTCACAACTTCCAAAAGGGTAGGTTGTATTTTCATATCTTTAGGACTTACCCTCCCCCCCAAGTGCAAACGACCATATCAAGTACCAGGTGTTTGGCAGAGGGTTTGTAATCAACCTACCCAAGGTTTGGGGCTTAGATGTTGTGCACCATAGTTTTGGTCTACCCTGGGTATTTTAATCTCCCAATATCCTCCGCTCCTGGCCCTCCCAGAGCTCGCCCCTTCTCTCAAGCCCCAGACACCCTCCAGGATTGACAAGCATTTCCCTATTCACCATTTGAGGAGAGTGTGCTGACTTGACGTCCCCAAACATCCATCGGAGTGAGTAATTTGCTCGTGGAAGGTTTTCTTCCGTCAGAATAAGTAGTAAGTTCTGTTAAGGGACGTTAGTCACCTCAAATTGTGTTGATAAGGCCAGTGGTCTAGAGAGTTGATTAATGACCCACCTAATGGGTGGTTACAAAATTATTATATTCAAACTATGTAAAGGTTCACTAAAAAAAACTTAAATCCATTTGTACGATTGTTAAGTTGATAAAGCTGTAAATTATTTTTCAAATATTTTCTGCTGAATGAGAAAAACCTTTCATTGAATTAATTAATTTATTGTGTAACTTCTCAACGTTTCAGGTAACCTACGTAATCTGAAGTTGTAGAAATGTAGAGCCTTATTCTCTATTTCGAGTTTTAATATCAGTGGGAAATAATTGCAACTTAATTTTATTCACTTTTAACTAAATTTTCAAGTTTTAGTTCCTTTAGATTTTAGGTTTAATGCTTCTATGAACAAGTAGCTTAACTGACAAAACATTTTAATTGTAATTCGTCTTTGTGATGAGATACATGGAAACGTTACCACATTTTTGGCGTAGATCGTGTTTTGATGAACTATAATATGGTCTGATTTAATTTTATTTGCTTTCTAAGTGAATTAATAATAATTGTTATAATATATTTTATAATGTAGGTTTGTATCTTATGACCTTCGTTTAGCGTTATGCTGCTAAGATGTGATTCTAAAACTCTGGTTTCGAAATGGACATAAATATAATGTACGGTAATGTTTGATTTGATTCCCTGAATCGAGCCACAGTTGAGGTATTCTAGTTTTTAAAGATTATCTTTTTATGTTAATTATTTATCCAGTTTAGTTTAGAGCCTTACACAATTGAAAATAATTGATTACATTTATGTTGTCCTCTCTTATGTTTTACGATATGGCTTGGAGACTAGACCTACAAGAGCTTTAAAAGAAGTGGCGATGGAAAAAGAGACACAAGAAATAGGAGATTCTATTCAAAGAATTTTAGTAATTGTCAAACCAGACGCTGTGCAACACCTCAAAGATATTGAAGACACAATCTATAGCAATGGATTCGAAATATTACAGGTGAGATGGTGAAATTAATTTTTGAATATGACCCTAGCATAGTTTTATATGACAATGGTATATGGTATGGCTATAATTTTCAATTGATGGCTAATTTTAACACAAATAAGATATTGGATAAACTAAATTAAATAAAGTTTAAAAATTCAGTACAGTGCCGTAAAGTAGTCCTTTGGGGCCCAGGGGCAGAATTTGGAAGTGTGGCCCCTATAAGAAAATATTTCATATATGGGTAGCACTCGGCAGTATCTTAAACATTAGTTTCCTGTACTGAGAAAAATATAAATTGAGTATGCATATCTGTCTTTTTAATGTCACATGTCATATAGAGACAGACATACATACTCAATTCAGTAAAAGGATGAAATTCCGCCAAAAATAACGGTATAAATTTGTCTTGTATAAAATAAATTTACTTTTGGGTCTTCAGTGGTCCGGGGCCCCCCTCAAGTGCATTGCCCCGGTTGCCCCTGCCTAGTTACGGCACTGATTCAGCAAGAGGTAGTGATCATGGCCTCAGTGGATTATGAATCTTGTCCATGCTGGGTGTGTAATATTATCAACGAAAAAATAAGTTCTCAACAATATTTTTAGTGATTAAATATAAGAGCTATCATAATTATTAATTATGGCTGTAGCCGCATCTTAATTTGCCATTTTTATAATTCAACTTAGACACGGGAATCGAAATAATCCAAAGGTCCCGGGTTAAATTCCCATTTCCAGGTGTAATTTTTTAATTTAATAATTACAAAACTACAATAAATCTTAAGAAAACACACTGATACATAAACTTAATAAATAATATCTTTATTTATAAATTAGTAAGATTAAAAATAAATAAATAATAAACATAGATTGAGGGAAATTCTTAAATTTGGCACTAATACATTGTTTGATGCAATATGCAATAGTTATATTTTAAATGGCATCCACGAAGATCACTCAACCTCCACCAATTTTTCTATTATTCAAAAATGATAAAAATTATTAAAAATTGAATTTGTACTCTTGGTTGGCTAAAATGGTTTTAGAAAATTACGCCATTCATAAAAAGCAGAGTCAAAATTTAACATGGAGCCTCATATAATAACAAATCATAGCTAGAGATCCATGAACTCCTGATGCATAGGATGGAAACAGGGGAGAATATCCACGAACAGAAGCCGACAGAACTACAGTTGCGTTGATAGATTTGCTTTTTCAAAAGAAGGAATGCAGATAAAGAATATGATAAACTATGGCATTCACACCCAACAATATTCAACATGCTGATGCAATAATTCTAAAGGATCAACGTGCAGCTTATAAAAAAGCTGAAGCTTGGAATCAGTGAAGGAAGAGTGAATAATGTAATTCATCAACCAGGCCGTTTAAGGGTATGCTCATGGCTTGTTCGGCGACAGCTGACACCTGAACACCACGTTTATAGGAAATACATTGCTGAGGATTTGCTGCATTGAAATGAGATGGATAAGAACGACTTTATTTATGAATTGTGACTTTGAATTATATATAGATAAATTACTTTTATTCAGGTACAGAACAGCTACCCTTTGTGTAGCATTACACAGCTTTCTCGTGCTATAAGAAGTTAGTTAAAGACAGCTTGTAATCCCTTCCTTCGGCTTCGGTGGTAACTGGTTGATGTCACGATGACGGCGACGTTGTGTTCAGACACCTATGGGTGGGGGTAGGTAAAAGGTCGGCGAGAGTGTTCTGGCAACGTGAATTGCGGTGGAACATGAGTATGTTCCGGCAACGTTAGTCGCGGTGGAACAGAAGGATGTTCCGGCAACGTTAGTCACGGTGGAACGGAAGGATGTTCCAGCAACGTGAGTCGCGGTGGAACGGAAGGAAGTTCCGGCAACGTGAGTCGCGGTGGAACATGAGGAAGTCCCGGTAACGTGAGTCGTGATGGGAATTAGGGTGATGGTGGAGAGAGGGTTAAACAATATTGCTCTTTCGTAACATAAGACAATTTAATAAGCTCTTTCGTGTAGGTGGCGTACCCGGGTTGGGTAGCCACTCTCAGACTGGCCGAGGCTAACTGACCCCTCTGACCAAGGAACCAACGTGTTAAATACCTTCCGCTTCTGCCTGGCCTTGTCCAATGGGAGATACAGGGGCGTGCAAACGTGAGAGACAGTGCCCATCACGCGAGCCAATAGAGATAGGAGTTCTCGCAGACGCAGACGAAGACGCAAAATAGCATGCTCTAATGTACCCTGAAGGGGAGCACGAGAACAAATTCCAACACGTACTGACCAATTGGTCACACCATGTGGTATCGGATTATAAAAACAGATGGGTTGTCGCATTTCACGAAGTTACTGAAACAAGAAAAGCATATTATTAATATTAGTGGGGAGAATAAAAGTGCGGAAAACCCAATAAGGGTGTTTTAGAATTACGTGTGGAGACACTACTCTATGGGGGCTGGGTGAGAGCCTCCCAAACCACTGTTGACACATCTCGCTCATCCGAGCAGGGCTTTGGGACGTTGATGGCACCCTCCAGGATCATTGACGTAATTCCTAATTCCCTGGATAAGAGGATTGGTGACACCGGGAAGTCTGGCGTAGAAGGACTGCGCCAGCTTCCGGAAGTGGTCCTTGATGGTAGGCATATCCGGGTCATGATACAGAGTCACATTCCGAACATACCAAGGTGCGTTTACAATGATCCTCAGACACACGCTCTGGAACGCTTGCATCCTCATATACGTGTCCACCAGGTGGCCCTAAGTGGGACACGCATAGTCGAGGATCGGTCTGAGCAACTGCTTGTACAGTGTCAGACCGTTCCTAGTAGACAGGGCACTAAGCCTGTTAAGCAGTGGGCCTAGGATTCCCAGTCTTTGCCTCACCTTGTTTAGTCTCTCGGTGCCGTGTAGTCGCCATGTCAGTTTGGTGTCCAGCGTAAGTCCCAAGTACTTAACACTGTTCACCCATATGATCTGCTCTCCAAACAGTCGGAGTTGGGCCGGCCTGTGGAACTTTCTTTTCCATGTGAAGAGTACTGCTGTGCTCTTCTCCACGTTAATACTTGTTCTCCAGGTGGTCAGCCACCCCTCCAACTGCGTCAGGTGGGTCTGGAGTCGCCTCTCCACCAGCTGTCCTTGCTACGACTCCGCTACTATAGCCGTGTCGTCCGCATACAGTGCCAACTTGGTGTCTGGGGATTTGGGAAGGTCGTTCTCATACAGAATGAAGAGCACCGGGCCCACAAGGGAGCCCTGCGGCACTCCAGCAAGGAGTTCTTGGAAGCAGACACATAATAGTATGCTCTAATGTACCCTGAAGGGGAGCACGAGAGGAAATTCCAACACGTACCTACCAATTATTCACACCATGTGGTTTTCGGATACTAAGACTGATGGGTTGTCGCATTGCGGGAAGTTACTGAAACAAATAAAAGCAAATTATTAATGTTATTGGGGAAAACAAAGTATATTGGGAAACCGAATAAGGGTTTTTGGAGTTACGTGCGGAGACACTACTCTATGGAGTGCTGGGTGAGAGCCTCCCAAACCACTGTTGACATATCTCGCTTGTCCGAGCAGAGCTTTGTGACGTCGATGGCACCCTCCAGGGTCGATGACGTAGTTCCCAAGCCCCTGGATAAGAGGATTGGTGGCACTGGGAAGTCTGTCATAGAAGGACTGCGCCAGTTTCAGAAAGTGGTCCTTGATGGTAGGCATATCCAGGTCGCGATACAGAGTCTCATTCTGAACATACCAAGGTGCGTTCACAATGATCCTCAGATATACGCTCTGGAACGCCAGCATCATCCTCATATACGTATCCGCCAGGTGGCCCCAAGCGGGACACGCACAGTCGAGGATCAGCCTGAGCAACTGCTTGTACAGTGTCAGACCGTTTCTAGTAGGCAGGGCGCTACGCCTGTTAAGCAGTGGGCTTCGGATTTCCAGATTTTGCCTCGCCTTGTTTAGTCTTTCTGTGCAGTGCAGTCGCCAGGTCAGTTCGGTGTCCAGCGTGAGTCCCAGGTACTTAGCACTGTTCGCCCATCTGCTCTGCTCTCCGAACAGCTGGATTGGGGCCGGCCGGCCAGCCATGAGTGTCTTTGAAGGATTCTAACAGTACTTTGTGTTTTTCAATTCTAAAATAGCAGTTTTGAAATTTGTTATATATTCATTAACTTTAAACACACTTATTTCTCGAGATTGGATTTGGTTGTAAATTATTTCAACATGAGGCATAATCTGATGGAAAAGCTCTTACCAAAACTTGAAATTATCATCATTCAGGTATTTTAAAATTCCTGTTGCTTCTGCAATGGTTTTATCTGCATTTGATGTTGACTGAATTTCAGTAAGGCAGTTTTTAAAAGGTTTCAAATTTTTATGAACTCTGTTTATGGTCCGTATGTTGAAATTCCACCTTGTAGAGGATGGACGTGGAATGCTGACGTCCATATGTTTCTTGAGAATGGACACACGTTGTGGTGATCTTGAGAAGAATGTTGGAATAGCCAGAATGTTGGAGAGAGAAATTCTTGCGTTTCGTGTAATACTTGCTGCATTTCTCATTATTAAATTAAGTTGTGTGCATAACAGAGAATGAAATGTGCATTACTATAAACTGCTTTTATTTTTGTTTGAACTCCTGTTTTTTTTGCCTTTCATGACATTTGCACCATCAAATGTCTAGGCTATCAGTTTTTGTCCATTTCCTTGAAAGATTATGTACAATTGTTCTAAAATACGTTTTTATATGCCATCTGCAGTTTGATTTTCTGGAATAAAGAATCCCCAAAAACGCTCAAATATTTCTCCATTTAATACGTACCGTAGAACAAGGACCATTTGAGTGTGTTCCGAAACCTCTTTTGTGTCATCATCCATGACAGCTACAAAGGAAGCTTTTCTAATTTTCGTCCTTATCTCCTCATAGTATATTTGTAGCAGGCAGTCAAGTATCTCATTTTGAATGGCCTTAGAAACACCTTTGAAAACTGCACTGGTTTCTAAGTGATTATTCAAATCTGAATTTAATTTAGATGGAAAATTTAATAATCCTCTAAATTCCCCTGGATTTACTGAATCGTCTTTTTCCTCATGTCCACGTAAGGGAGTTTCAAAGTTTCCACAAAAGTAAATGCAGTCTTTTATTTTGGACAAAATTTCACGGTTCTTTTTAACTTTTACATTATGCTCATTGATTGAAAGTCTGTGTGCTTCATTAAGTTTCTCCTTAATACTTATGGTTCCTAAAAGTGACAGTGAAACAACATTGTCAACGTGCTTCTTTGACTTCTCATGCTTTTAAGTTTTTTCTTTCATTTTGTTTATATTTCTAAAACCATATTTTGTCCACGGTACATCACTTCCAAACAGCAAACACGGGAAGCAAAACAGTGCATTTTTTACTTCACAGCCGTAAAGCCAACTTTTCCGTTGGTACCATTCAGAATTAAAGCTACGAATATATTTCTTGTCGTTGCTTTTGCCTGGCTGATATATTAGAATATCAGGTGTTAAACGACCTCTTTTCTAACTGTAACTTTATCATGGAGAGATAGCTGTGAAAATGTAAGCTGTTGAAGTTCACTTACAGTCACAGAACTTATTTCTTGTGGATGCAAGGCTATGGTTAAAGTTTTCTGTTAAATAAAAGAACCGAAAAAATGTATTAAATAGAATAGCTGGAAGCAAAATAATAATCTAACTCTACACTCTTCTACACTTTATCCCATTCAAGAATATGGTACATGGTTTTTAAGCGCAACACACGCTGAGTAAAATAAAACTTCCTTCCACCATCACGCCGCCCATGCGCACAACATTCAAACACCACGTCACTGGCACTGTGAAGCGCACAGTTCCATACAAAGATATTTGTATCTTTTTCATAAACTGGAGGATGGCTACTGAAGTACTGACATTAAGCTTAAGGAATATTTATTGTACTATAAAAATAAAGAAATAATTAAAGAAAAAAGTACTCATTATATTAAATGTTATCGATGATATCAAGTGGAAATAGGGGGTGCTGCACTTCTGCAATGCCTATACACAAGCCGCCACTGAGAACAGGCTAAGTCAAAATATGACGAAATAGTGGAAAAGGGGACGCCAATTACTGCTGGTGCCTTGGTATTACCTAGTACAGGTATCCAGAATCAATTAATGGAATATGTACCCACCTTTAGTGGAAATAATGATAGGATGCATGCTGTACAGTTTTTGAAAAAGATGTATACACTTTTTGAAAATAGTAAACGCACCAAAGCACAAAAAATAGCATTTTTCAATTCAAAGTTAGTTGGTGAAGCTGAAGTGTGGATGGATAGTCACGAGGCTGACTATACATCCTATGAAGCATTAAAGATACACTTTCATAAAAGATGTTGGTCCGTGTATAAGAAAGACAAGTTAGTAAATGGTATTTTTACAGGCCGGTATGATCCACATAGAGGGCCTATGTGTGAATATTACAATAGATATGCCATGCACGCAGGGAATTTGGACATCCCTATTGATGGAAAAAGATTAGTAAATCAGTTATTGCATCACTTTCCACGCGAAATACAAGATGCTCTTTTAGCTGCTAGAGTAAAAACTAGTGTTGAAATGAAAGAAATTATAGAGATATTTTAAGAGCACTCAAGGAGAGAAATTTCAAGGCCACACATGCAATATAGCTCATTTTAAAATGGAGGAAACCAATTAAATAGAGACAGTAGAAATAACCAGGTACGACCCATCCAGAGATTGAACCAGGAGCCGATAACTCGAATTTGGGAAAATTCCAATAATCAGGGAAACAATTCAAATCCTAATTACACTAATCTTAATTAAAAGGGAAATTATTCTAGTCCTAATTACAAAGGAGTTTTTTCTATGCCACTAGGGGATAGAATAAATGTAATTCAAAGAAAAGAATTTACAGGTAATGGTAGTAAACAGAGAAATCAGCTGATGGGCATAGACCTTGAAAAAATAAAAGAACACCCACAACAACTGAGTAGATATTCCTAATGTCAATGTCCGCGAGTAAACAAGACAAAAATGTCAACAAAATGGTCAGACTAGTCAAAGAAACGCACTTACCTTGTAGCTCAAATACGTCTCAGGTTTATTGTTATTAGAATACTTGTGTAGTTCCCAAGAAAATATGATATAACAACTTTTGTCATACATATTTAGTCCTCAGAGAAAAGGTTTTTTTTGACAAAGAAGTAAGTTTGAAGTAAACAACTATAATATCCAGTAAGGCATTTAGCATTTTTTTAAATAAAAATAATAAAGATAATTTTATTTTTTTCTCTCCCTCTCTCACCCTCTCTCTTTCTCTAACCATATTTTAATAGAAAATAAAGTTTTTTTTATGTATACATCTTAAATTAAATCATTAATATTGTAAAACTCTACGCATAATTTTAATGAAATAAGGGTAATAAATAATCTAGTTTAAGGTTTTTTGAATATTAGCCTTTATAGATAATAAATATTATAATACATATATACTACAATGATAGACTACTTGTATGAACACCAGAAAGAGTTAATTTTGTAATATTTCATCTTTCACTTAAATACTGAAAAAAATGTGTGGTTAAATTACTGACCACAGAGTGTTTAGGGTTTTGTTAGGACACAAAAGTTCAATTGGTCAATAAATTGACCAAGGTTGATAAATTATAAATAAAAGAAGGATTTCAATTTATTTTTTATGAATAATTGCAAACAACTAACAAAAACATAATTACATTAATAAAACAAAAAATAGCTATTAAAAAAATTAAGAACACTGCATAAAATTCAAAAGTAACATAAAACTACACTGCAAGAGTAAATTGTATAGACTAATTATGAGTAGAAATATAAATTTCATGAGTAATATATCTTCATAAAAACATATATAAAAATAAAAAGAGCTATTTATTTTAATTGTAATAGCATGAACATCATTTTCTGTTGTGATATGGAAAAAAAAACATCCTTTACTTAGAGCAACCTTACACGTATTACAGGTCAACTTGCTTCTTTTAGGTTTAGCACATGTGCTACACATTGCACATCGTCTTGATGTACCTGGCACAGGCATATGATTAGAGATATTTTCAAATTGTTGCACTTTAGTTTCAGGTCCTTTTTTTCTTAGAACAAAAATCTCCAATAAGTTCATTAGCTAGAGTACTTCTGAAAACAAGTGAAACATAGGTTTTCCACGGTTTGATAGAGAATTGGTTTCTTTATACAAAATATATGCATTTACAATCACAGCGTCAACAAGGTAATACCAGATTTTAAACCACCAGCGCCTTGACTTCCATACAATTTCATAGTAAGAATGGTACTGGTCGAATTTATCTACCCCACCCATGTAGTTGTTACAATCAGCAACTGGCTTAGGAGAAGTTATGTTCTCTTTCCTTCCTTGTTTATTTCTCCTAGTAACCACAGACTTCACTGTAGGGCTGTGCATGCTACTAGCTACAACAACAGCCTTTGAGTCTCTGTCCTTCCACTTTGTGACAGAAATATCCTTTGCCATGACAGTATCTGACTGTCCATATGTCAATTCCTTATCAGTAGCAAATAGTTGTTTTGGAAAAAAAATTCTTGTCTGGAGAATAGTCCCACAACCAAACAGACCACGATTGAGCAATTTTGCAAACAATGGCAAACTCGAGGAAAATCTATCAAAAAATAGACAATAACCAAGATGTTCAAATAGTGTACCAAGTCCTAAAACAAGTCTTTCACCCAGAGTACCTTCTTCCTCCTACAAATATTTTGAAACCAAGTTTCACTTGCTTCATGGATAGATATTGCTTTAGACTAGATCTGCCTTTGAAAGCAACCATGCTTTCATCAATGGAAAGATACCGACTGAGGTTAAAAGCATTCTTGAAAACTTTGTTCAGATGAGAAATTAGGGGTTCTAATTTGTGTAATTTGTTTAAATATGGCTCATTTGGCTTTGGCATTTTGCATTGTCATTTAGATGAACATACCTTAAAATTTTTAAAAATCTTTTTAGGGACATAACATTTTTAATTCTAGCTACATGAAAATTTGAATCAGATGACCAGTACAGTCTAATAGAAGGAAGCCTGTGAAACCCCATAGTAATTAGCATACCAATAAAAGCTTTCAATTCATACAATGTAAGATCAAGATTATTTTCATTTTTCACAGCATATTTGTTTGATTCAGTGATTATATTATTTTTAAAAAATTCAGTAAAGAATATTAAAAAGATTTCCACTGGAGACAATAAGTTCACAATAACCCTTGGTCCATATGATTGATCAAAATACTATTACTGTAATTGATAGGATCTTTTGTAGTTTTAGAAAATTTAATTTCATCTTCTGCTGAAATACTGCAGACATTTTTTTCAATGTCCGACTCACTTTCTGACAGTAATGAAACTTATCGTACCTGGTCTGATGATGTTCCTTTGTTACCTTCAGTATTGTTATCAGAAATATCTTGTTGTAACCCAGTGAACGAACAAGATGATTGCACAGATGAAAATGTGAAATTATCTTCAGCATCTGAATCCCCATCATAGTCTGAATCAATGGCCTCCTGTTCAGTAATTTCGTTAAGATAACTAGCTACATCCAGATCATTGAGAGCCCTGGATGACATAATCCAAACAAAAGTACAAATTGCAAGAATTAGATTTTTTAAATACGCTTATACATTTTTTCTGCTTCATTTTTATATATATTTTATAAAAATATATTTTTAGTTAGTAGGCCTATTTTTGTAATTTTTACTAATTTATTTCACAAAAAAGTTTATAAAAAGTAAGCATTACCAAAGTAAAGTAAATAATAAGTAAGCATTACCAAAATATAGCAAACAATACTCTATCGTAATATTGCTTATAATTGACTACTTCACGTAACCTGAAAAAAGTGTAGCAGTCACATTGTTTTGCCTATAACAATTCTGCTGAAACACCAAAGGCATGTGGAACTTATGAAATACATTCTATTTATTCTATTCCTCAATTCCATTTTCATTAAAAAAAATATCTTTTCAGATATTTAGCAAATAATATCCAAAAAACAACAAAAATATCGGAAAATTGACGTTAGTAAACTATCGAGAGAATGAAGCGTAAATATTACAACTAATATGGTTACAAAAGTGTGTTTATTATACACAATAAATACTTTATTACTCATATAAGCATAACAAAAAACAACTTCAGTAATTATTAAAATATAAATAATAACATTTTTACTTACATCAACAAGTGTAAAGAAGAGCCACACGCGAACACGTAGATGAGCAAATGGTTGAATATTCGACCACAATAACTGATACTCTCTGTTTAGAAATAATGTAACTACATAGAGGTTCATATATTGACCAGAGAGCATACCAGTAGACAACCAAACCAAGGAAGTTGAATTTCATATGTCTTAGCCTAGAGAATTTGAACCTTAAGGCTGTGGTTAAAATATTAACCACAGACCGCTAAAGTGTAAGATTCTATGTGTTGTAGTATTAACATTGTATTAACCAAGGAGGAGGAATATTAAATTATACGTGTTGCAGTACTACTAATAATATATTAAGCAAGGAGGATGAATATTGAATTATTTATGTTGTATTAATAATGTATTAACAAGGAATAATTTCAATACTACTATAATAAGTTATGTCATCTTTAATAGACAAGATGTAAATAATAATAATTTATCAAGAATTTATCATGGGAAAGTAGTGTAATTTATTAAAAGTACCTTGAGGTTAATGTTATTCAAAAGATAGACTCATCAGTAACAGTCGGAAAATTTTAAAAATAGAATTTAAATTCAGTATCAAACAAGGGTCAAGCTATGAACCTAATAAATAATAATGAAAATGTTGAAGAATATAAAAAGAAATTTTATAGGCCAAGGAATGGAAAGAGTATTAATAATCTTTGAAACAGAGTTAGTAAAAAATATATATATGAGCGATCTAAGTGATCGATATGAATTAAATGAATTTGCTTACGACACCCAGTAACGATCGTTCATGGTAAAGTACCATCATAAATACAAGGTATCTAAAGAAAAGAGGGTTATGTTTTAACTTTACTTGGTGTGGATAGGTAGGTATGCCATTGGTATGAAAGTTGAAGGTGAAGCACTCGTCGCTGATCCAATATACACCAGTTAAGGTGAGTTACGTCATTGAAAAAAGGTAAAATAATAGTTAACATAATTCATTTTGTTTAAGCCTATACCAAGGAAGGAACTAAGCTTATCTGATGAGATTTTCTGGTGTGTCTTGTAAACAAATTAAAACAACAAAATAAATAACAAAACTAAATAAGAGTATTCAACTGTGAAGTAAAGGAGAATATTAAAGATTTTATCTTGGGCCTATAAAATAAAAAATAGCTGGAGCAAAGGCTGATTTAATTAAAGTCTTACTAAAAATAAAATAAAGTTAATTTAATTAAAATCAAAATGATTTAATTAAAACATTATTAAAGAACAAGGGATAGTAGCTATAGTATTAAGGAGGATCGATCAATGAATATTGAAATAGATAACTTAAAACATTGAATATTAATAAAATGTTTAATATAATTATATATTAAAACAATTAAATCAAGTGTTATCTACATTGTATAACATATTATATTAAATATGTCAAGTATATTGCATTAGGTTAATATAATGTAATTTTAGAACTAAGGTTTTCTGAATAATGATAATAGATAAAAACAATAATAAAAAAAAATATTATTAGTGTGACACTGTTAAAAAAACTAGTTATTTTTTCCTACTTTGTTGATGTATGTAACAAAGGAACTTAAAGAAAGAAAGTGTGGTCGAGGAAAAATCTTGACTAGACTAGCAACAATTTGTATGTAAAAGTGATTTTTTATGTGTATTTAATTTCAAGTGCATTTTATAGTAAATTTGTACATTATGTAATTGCTGTTAGATATCACACACGTTCAATCTTTCCAGCAATTAGAGGGGTGCTGTAATGATATGGAATTATACATCCTAATAATTTATTATTCACATTTGTATTCATAATCACGATATTATAATAGAGAGTGGGTAGTAAGATTTATTTGTGTTAAGTTGTTAAGTTGCAAGGTATGGCGACATCTTTCTACGTCTCTCTTTGAAAAAACAATGCAGTTTTGTAAACATAAACGCCAGAAACGCACCTTGATGACCGCACCTTTTTTTTTTCTAAGAAGCTTCGAAAAGGAAATGTCGCTTGATATACCCCTTCAGGGTACGTATCTACCCACTTTCCTTCCTGGTGAGGTAGAGTGTAGGTAGAGTCCATTAAATCTTAATCCGTGTTCTATATCTCACGTGTCGGGAATTGTCATGTATGTGACGTAATAGTAGGGATTTTAAATTCAAATCTACAATGTGTGAAATATCTAGCAAAAACTGTTTATCCACTTAAAATAAAAATAAACTATAAAACATTCGAAATTTTAATTTCTAAAATAAGACATCATCCTTTTTTATTATTATTATAATACAGGATAGCAAACTTGGACCCAATTTAATCAAATGTCACCCTAATGGTAATTACACGGTCCGCGAGCTGTTCCTTGGGGGTCCACGACAATCACCAAAATTTCACAAAATATACAGTTAAAATAATAATTAAACACCAGTAGGCCTTATTTCAATCAATAAAAAGCTTCCCCTCCTCTTCACCCACCTGCGCAGTGCTTACTGCGCATCCCAAGGCCACTGTTCTATTCTCGGACAGACCAGTCTAGTCGAGTCTTCACGTCACTCATCATATTGTACTGCTAGTCGTCCGACATTGCAAAGTTATTCATATTGATCTGTTACCTTTATTATTTTCGTGTGATGGTTTTTAATCATGGACCGTTGGCTTAAAACTGGTCGTTAAAAGAGGTTTCACTTATCTCACTAATACTAGAACCAAATGAATAAATTTGAACTTTTTCATAATTAATACATTTTCATGTAGGCCTAACTAACCTTTTTGTGTGTTGACTATTACTATTATATTTGTTATTATTACAACTATAGTTAGTGTGAAAATAAAAGTATGTAAAAGCACATTTGAATGGATTTACTGTGACCAATTCCCAGTTTTGTAGGTTTTCTAACATGAAATATTAATATGGGGTTGCTATTTTTATATATAGAATAGATTAGATTCTAATGATTAGAAAAAAATGGGGTCCACCGATCTCAAAGAGCCTCTTGACTGGAACATAATTGTGAACCACTGCTAAATAGCCTACGTTTGTTGTTGTGAAGCGATAATTTATGTTAGTTTTGGTTGAATATTGATGAATGTTGATAATATTTTATTAAATATTGTGGAATAATGTGAATTTCAGAAACGACACGTGACTCTAACGCCAGAACAGGCGAGTGAGTTCTACCAGGAACAAGAGGGGACCCCTCTATTTCCATTACTCGTGACGTATATGTCTAGTGGAAGATTGGTAGCGCTCTGTCTGATGCGACGGGACGCCATCAGCGGCTGGAAGGCTCTCATGGGTCCAGCCAATACAATCGAGGCACGCCAGTACTACCCGTTTAGTCTGCGAGCTAGGTTTGGGGATCCGAACCACCAACACAAGAACGCTCTTCACGGAAGTGACTCAGCTGAAAGTGCTGTCAGGGAGATACATTTCTTCTTCCCAGAGAGTGAGTGCATTTATAGTTGTACTTTCACGTTCTACAAAACCATTAATTTTTTTCTTTCTCAAAACATATATTTTTATTTCTTGACTACACTTCGCTTACTCTGAGTTCTTACAGTACTACCTTGATGGGATATATAATGACACTATTATATAAGCTACGCCGTATTGGAAACGTGGTTATTTATCTATTTCCTTCACATACACTTGTATTCAAAGTCTAACTACTATATTTTGAGTGTTATTTCATATTTTTCTTTTCTAATATTCGTCTACATATTGTTATTCTATTACATTTATTTCTAGTCCTGCATAGGAGTGAGGATCCTCAATACTAATTACTATACATTAATGTAACTAACATACATCTATATTATATAAATTGGAAAATGACACCAGGACACGGGAATCGAACCCGGGATATTTGGCTTAGAACGACGATGCTCTACCACTGAGCTATCCATGAAGCATCCTATGCCCAGGTTCAATCTTCGCTCATATTTTAAGGCAGAGTCTGTGATGGACCTGCGGAAATCGCTGGCTACAAATGTGTTATCAAATAAGATCACGAGCTATCAGATAACGAACGCAGCCACCCTCGACTCGGTAGTTGGCTTATTGCTGTCAATAGTGCAGTGACAGTAATTGTACGAATGGGCATATCATGATGGATATGAACATGATAATTAGGTGCATTTAAACCGTAACTAACCCAAATAATAGCTTAGCTATGTAAACCATCATAACCATTGGCGGTGCGTGATATTTACTTTTTGTGGGCCCAGGTCAAAGCTTAGCGGTAATGATTTTTTCCTTGCCACGTGTCAATATTTTTAATTAAATTCATTTAATTTACTTATTTTTAATAATCACTAAAATTACAAAATTCCTAAACAGATCTACACACAGAAAGATTAAAATAATACAGGTTGTGAATAAACTTATCAAGGGATGACCCTATTTTATAATTTGTACAAATGTTGGGCAAGTTCTTTCTTCTGACTGGCAATCGATGACTCTGTTGTTGAAGTTTGGAAATTCAGCAATTTCTTCTTTATTTATAGAACAATGAACAAACAACCAGCGAATTTAACCGGTCCTGTCCCATACTGCTCCTAAGGAACGTTTTGATTCTTTTAACGTACTGAAACTACGCTACGACCACTGAATCTATCTGTTATGCAATATGTACTGTTACAAATATTTTAAACCTAAAACATTGTCCTAATGAATTACATATTCATCATGTTTTTTAATTCTTTCACTTAATGTTTTAGATCCACACAGTCTACCATTGTCCACAACTCTACACCACCAAATAATAAACAATAACAAAAAAATGCTGTTTTTCTTCACTCATAACTCACCACAATTTTTAACCAAACTAAGAATTAGAAAAAGTTCTTATTTCCCTGCCATCCACCTGAATAAATGTAAATTTACTAAGCTGATGTGCTCCTAACTGTTTAGTTTCAAGTTTTTCTTACAGTTTTAATAAAAAAAACTGAGTTTTTAAATAAATAATTCACTTTATTGATTTTAATTAATTACTTTAACTTGTCACCTTACTTATTGGATCTTAAAGACATATTAAATACATTAATACATGCTAAAAAAAGATATGAACCATGTTCATCAAATCACGGGTCCGCTTAGATTGGCCCAACGAGCTATGGTTGAGACGGGGCTTATCTGAGAGGGGCTGGTCCATGTCAACTTCTCCATTTAGTCATTGGAGTCTTGAGAGCTGCTACAGTCGTGTGACGATTGTGGCGAGTAATGAATTCTCTTGGGACTGGAATATTGTACAACGAATCGAATAATTCCCTGTGTGTAGAGAATGGTGCTTCACTTCATATTAATGTTTTTTTACCAAATATGTTATAAAATAAAACATACCTACAGTATTAATATTTTACTAAATATGTTCTAAAATAAAAAGAACAAATATTTTTTATGTTCAAAAATTGTTGGTGGGTCCGGGCCATGTGCCCTCTGATCAAATCTTAAATCTAACAAAAACTAGAGAGTTAGTTCTCAATATTTACGGATTTCACACTTTTTCTGGGTTGACTTATAGGGTGCTTTTATTGATGATATTGTGTTGCTTTTACTGAACTTTTTGACTACTAGGCAGCCAGATTTCAAGACAATTGATGCCCTAGTCGTCTGCCAGTGCCAACACTGGATTATAATTGCTGCTTGGGGCTACTTGGACGAACCAGTCATTCTTCGTATACTTGCCTCAACATTGGTATAATTTTTTGCCTTCTGGCATATTCGGGTCAGGCTACGGTCATTAGAGTAATTGCTGTCTCTGGAATCCCAGACTCCAATCCTTGCCCTCAGCAGACCTCTCCAGGAATTCTTAAGAGAGTAAGACATATTTTTATTTTTGCATCCCGTATAATTGTCCTCGTCTGTGTCATCTTCGTCTTCCCTAATGTCTCTTTCTCTTCTTCTGTACTGTCTTTGTCGATCTTATTTAGTCTGTCAATGTAGTCTTAGTGGGGTTTTTTTTAGCGAGAATTTTGGGTTCGGCTTTGTTGAGGAGTTTCCATAGGCTGCCATCACCTAAGATGTCGTAGATAAGGCACCCCTTGTTGCTGGTTACTCAGATGTTCCTAGTTTCTAGTCTTTGTCAATCCGTGGTCATAGGCCAGTGCTTTGTATTGCCGATGTCATGTTATGTAGTTCAACAGTACCTGATTAGGTTGAAGGTGTGCCAAGAAAATTGGTGGGCTCAAGCTTCAGACGTTCTTCTACACTTAGAAACATGTCGAAGGCCCACCAAACGTATTCACTCCTTAACCAGTTACTGCGCACTTTTCTTGCAGGCCTCTTCTTATTTCCGCTGACATCAACATTACAACCCTGATCAGAGTTTCTCACTCAGCAAATATCTGGTTTCTTCAGCCAGTACATTATGCCTCTCCATCTTACATCCAGGTACAGAGGACTTATACCCAGTGTGAAATTTGGAACGTAGGGGGATGCCATTGAATATGCGCTGGAGAGCCTCAGAAGTATATCCCTCTGAAGTTTCCTTAGCATTTTGGATAGTACGACGTTCTTCAAATGGTATACCCACACGCTCACCCCGTATCCCCGATAGAGACAAATAAAGCTTAGTGACACCTCTTGATGGTATGCATAGGAAGATGAAACCTTCTCTACCATATGCTGGTTATATTATTCATGAAACGCTTTGCTTTGCCACATACATGCTCCATATGAGCCTGGAAGTTGCGCTTCTCGACCAACGTCATACACAGTTATCTAGTGGTCTTGCTTCGCCTAAGTATCTGTAAGCCGATGTTCATTTAAAGATTCCTCAGGAGTATCCCTTTGAACAACATGGAGGTGGTATTTGATGGTGCTCAATTGAGTTTGACTTTCTTGCACTAGGTAGCGGTATTTGTTTCACCTTGATTTCTAACTGAAATCTTGATTGACCTTCAACTACTACTAGCAGATCATTCACGAAGGCCACCAATCCCAGTGTTCCCAGGGGCGCCTCCATTACTTGTAGCTCAGGTTCTAGACTAACATTCCAGAATACTAGCCCACTTATTGACCCTTGGGGGCAGCCCTTGGTCGTAGTGCTTGGCTAGTTTCTTGTTTACGGATACTCCCGGAGACTTCAGTGGGGCGTACCCGTCTTTGCAATAGTCCAGGAAGCTGTTATATTATAGTTTAATTGAGCACCTGGTTTATTTTAACCTTTAAATAGGGCTTGGCACAACAGGTTGTTGAAAGTACCCGAGATATAAACAAATATCCCCACCATGTACTTAGTTTTCCTTTAGGTTCATAGTTCTTACTATTACGTCTTCAATGAACCTTCCACAACTGAAGCCATATTGCCTCTGGTGCATTTTTACTACCTTGCGGTGTTCCTATAGTCCCGCACAGAGAATCGTTTCTTGTAACTTCCCACAGGTGTTTAACAAGCATATTGGTCTATAAAACTTAGGTAGGAGTTTTTATGTCGTCTCCCTTGCTTAGAATAACTACCTCACTCTATTTTCAAACATTTGGTACTCTTCCCTGTATCAGGCATTCATTCAGAAATTGATCAACAAACAGAATGGTACGATCTGCAGTTTGTTGCAGCAGCAGCTCGACTTTGATACATTCTGGTCCAGGTGCTTTTGTTTTTCTTCATTGAATCTATGAACCTCTTTAACTCTTCCTGGGTTATTTGATCCATTTCAGTCTTATCATATTATAAATCAATCATCAGTCTTATGGTGTCTTTATGTTGGTAATCTTCGTTTTATCTAGTGTCATCAGCAAGTGACGTCTCCAGGAGCAGCTCCACGGATTATTCCCAGTAAGTCGTCATCGCTTCACCTGGTCACTGTAGGGTCGTAATCGAGAGTAGGGGCCTTAGTTTACCCGTTTTTACTATAAATGAAACATCCACGGGACATTCGCCAGATATTCCCTACTATACTTATACCAGCTCGCTTCCTTTCTGTTACCAGACTACTCTCGTACTCGTTTTTATTTTTTCTGTATATTCCCAGAATAATTAACCTACTTGCTGGGTCCTACTATCTTCTGTAGATATTTCTGGCTATTTGGGCTTCCCCACTCAGTCTCTGCAATCGTTCGTTCCATGGTTTGTTGGTGACTCTAAAGTATTCACTCTGAAGAGTTATCAGCATCCTCTTGGCATCCTGCAGAGACCACGTTAGCTATTTAGCCTTCCAGATTACGTTGTACCCTGGTGACTCGGGAGTTGTCAGCAACAGGCTCTCTCTTAATCTGATCCAGTCCGTTTTGCAATGTTATATCGATTTCATCCTCCTTCTACCATTGCCATATTGTATCTTCCCTCCGTTGTTAAATCAAAACTTATGAAGTTGTGTAGCATATTCAATGACCTGCCATTACCAGATTATGTTGGTGTCTGAGATGTTGCATAGGGTACATATATATTGCTTGATGCTCCTGATCTTCCTGCATATGAAGCTGGGTTACTAGCTTCTTTAGCAACTTAGAGCTGTCTGGCATTTATTACCTCTTCTAATTCCTTCCCTCTTATGTCTGTTATTGAATTAAGCCACATACACTACTAAGCGTTTTCATCTGCAGCATATATTGACAGAACTCCTGGATATGCACTATCAATCTCTATCAGTTTCTACAGGCATGGTTATTTTAATCCTTTCCATAGTAAGTATTTTGTATCTGTTGATCTATTAGCATTTGATGCGTGGGGCACTCACGGGTGTTTCGATTTTTTACAGCCCTTCTTTTTGCTGTTGACGCAAGGTATGCATATCACCTTCTTGAGCTTACAGGCTTTTACCTCGTGTTTCTCTTTACCAAACCTCTTACACACCACGTTCTGCTTATAGCAGAACTGATAATATGTCTCAGGTCCCTTTACTTATAGCACCAGGTGACCTCGATGCAGTTCTTGATAGAGACCAAGGAGAACCTGATATACACTCAATCTCTAAGAAGGAGGTTCCTCAACCTGGAGAAACCTCAGCTACGTGATTGGCTGTCGTTCTGTCTCTGACCCCGGTTCTGAATTTTAACGTGAATTCACTATCATATTCCTCTTTTTAGATTTTATTTACAAGATTCTGCTGATTTACAGCTGCCTTTACTTCCTCAATTGACATTCCAATTGAAATATCAAAGAGAAGGGACCCTCTTTTGCGTAGCTTTTCACATCTACGCTCGTCTATTTTCCCGTTGTGCCTCATGATCTTTTCGGAATACGTCAAGAATTCAGTCTTCACTAATACAATTTTTCCAGCCAACCTTACAGACTTGATTTTAATAATCACTTTCACCAAGTCACCTTGGTCACCAGGGTCTATTTAATTTTCTTTATTATTTACCTGTTTTGGATGATATAAAGACCGCGCTCGTAGTCTGTTCTTGTGCCTTCTATATCTGCTGCACTGCCAGCACTTGCTTTATGGCAGAGTCTGCCATTGCAGCAAGCGTCATGGCTGTCCCCGTCTGAGTCACTGTTATGTCCTTGGTCTGTCAAAGTCTTTCACTATCCTTCATCATCTGGATGAACTGACTCTCCTGGTAAACCATTAGCATCGTCAGGGAGATCAGCTCATCTCTCAACGTCGCCAATTTACTCTGTAGTACTTTGTCATTGAATATCAATTAGCTTAACTAATTCCTCCCTTATCACTTCAGCTGTCGCGTTGTTGTTCTCTTTTCCACTTAGGTTGCTCTCACAATCACCTTCGATAGCACTTGTACTCTCACTTGGCTTACGTTTATTATTGTTTACAACAATGATCGAGATTTGGTAAATAGGGTGGGAGGCCGTCTCTTACGTCAGAACGCCTCCTCTGGAATTGACGGAGAATAGTTGGGGCTAAAAGTGAAGGGGTTTAGCAAACTACCCCGGTTTTCCCTAGACGTAGCCATCTACAAGTTCCCCTTCAACCTGTTTTTCACACTTCGTTTCAGTGTTCCTTCCTTCCTCTATCCACTTCGTTTCAATGTTCCTTCCTTCCTCTATCGCTCTCAACAAACCAGAGAGGGGGATGTCCTTCTCGTCCTTCAACACCTCTTACCCCGGGTTGGCACTCAAGACAAAGGATCCACTCCAACAGAGGTTGGGAAGTCTCGACCCCACTAACCTAGCAATCCTAGAGTATTATTATTTTTTTATATAAATATGTAGAAGTATAAATAAATATAAAAAACTGTTTTCTAGTAATTTTCTGTTACCAACCCTCTTAAGTTATTTGTTGCCATTAATGTTAAAACTTCTGCTGACGGATCTAGGTTATCTCTTCTCAATGATGGTAAAACCTATTCAAACCAATTTATGATCATTTTGTTTGCCCCTGCCAATAGTTTTATGTTCTTTGTTGCTGGTGATGGTGATAGTGGAATCGTTGTATCACCCATGCAGGGATGTAGCTAAGATTCTCGTCACCCGGGGTAAACTAGTATCCTGCCCCCCCCCTCCATACTGTGGGTTCTGGGGGAGGGGGTACAGATTTTTTGTTTCCAAATCTAAGCCTCAAAAGAAGAGTTTTAAAGTCATCTTTGACTTAAAATGTGTATTTTATTTTTACCTTATAGTGACACTATAATATTAATATTTTCAGAAATAAAACAACACAAATAGCATAATACTTGTATTACAATTACGTAATTACAAAAAGAAAAATTTACATAACCTAGATGTTAAACTTTGATCTATTATTGTCCATATGATAAAAATTTTATGATATGTACATATTTTTTAAATATAAAAAGAAAAATCTTAATTCAATCAAAACCATCCAGAGTGTCAAACTTATTTTAAAATAATAATAAAAAATCTTCAAAGTTTCACTTTGCGAGGATTTTTTTTTGTGTACATTGTCATAATAAATTATGATTGCTCTCTTATGTTTACTAGAAATAACGCTCAAGTTTTTAAACCAGTGTTGTTCCATGGTACTTCTCAAGCAAGTTTAAGTGTAAGTTTAATTGAAGCTCCCTTCTCCTGAGGAAATATAGACACCAGCAAGGCGAAAAACATTTTCAAAGCTGTTGTGACGTTTGGTTACCCCTATTTAAGCCTAATTTTGTAAATCGTGCTCAAGATGGTCGTTACAGGGACGAATTTTATTTTATTGCCAACTTCTAATGCATGATACTTACCATTCCTGTAGAAATTCTTCTTCATTGATATCATTTTTGTACATTTCCGCCTATTATTTTGCCTTAATCTTTAGATCTAGACTTCCATTTTCTGGATCTCAACGCCAAACAAAAAACTAAATTATTAATATATTCTTTATAACGCCTAGAACCTGGAATTTAAGCTCACTTGTGATTAGATCAAGGATTGCCAATAAGGAGATACTAAACAAATCCTCCTGTGAGACCTTTGAAATATTATTTCGCAGTCTTCATCAAACATCCTCATTTTCTTTCTTTTCCTTGTTTCTTTGAAGTCAGTAGCTAGGTGGTTGCCCCTTGTTTTCAGTGATGATAGATCCCTTGCTGGCAGATGTATGTTCTTTGTTGCTAGTTATGATTTTTTTTTTGCAGTGATGGTAGAACCTTTGCTGACAGGCACTGCACTAGCGGAGTACCTGGCTACCAGCGTCAATCCTACTTTAATGCAAGGACTTGCTCAGCTTTGTAAGGTGAAACCTGTGGATCCAGTAGTATGGTTGGCCGATTGGCTGCTAATGAATAACCCCAACAAACCAATTACAGATGAGATAATTGCACTTACCACAACTTAATACTGTCAACACTATATAATAGAAACCACCAAGATATAGTGAACATTCTTTTTGTAGCTGAGATCCAATAATTTCTTAGTATCTAGAATGTTAAGGGAGTTTGTGGATTTATAGCTGTCTAATCATCCTTTACAATGATTACATTTCACATTACATGTATTTAAGAAAATCAAATAGAAATTGGTTATTATTTCACTTTTGCTACATTACAGAATTTCTTTATTAATATATATTTATTCATGATAATATTACTATTAATAATAAGTCAAATTATTAAATATATATATATATATAAATATATAATCACTATTTTAAAATTTGAATTATTATTATTATTATTATTATTATTATTATGTTTTTCTGAAAGAACTACATTTACCTTAATAGTAGGAATTGTTATTTTAGAAATAAAGTGCAGCTGTGCCTAGTATAGTAGGAAATAGAACGAATACCAAAATACCACTTATAGAAAAAAGTTTATAAAAGATAATGTTAATTCGCAATAAAGGCTAATCAAAATGTCGATGAACATTTATTTAAATTAGTGTTTCAGGTACACGCAATTGTATTCTGACTTTGCTTGTAGAAGCAAAATACTCTTGAATACATGGAATATTAGAAATACACTTCACACACAAAAAGTTTGTCTAAAATTTTGAGTTAATATTTTTCCAATAATGTGGTCTTAGAAATATGTAAACAATCTTTTTTCAAACTAGCCAGTATCAAACACGTTCTAGTTATTTATAACTATGAATGCTCATTGTTTAAACTATTAAAATTTAAAAAGATATAATTTATATACGGTAAAAAAGTATGGTGTTGATAATTTAAATATATAAAAGTAATTATTATTAAATTGAATTAGGCCTAATGTTTTAATCTCATATGGGACCAATAATGGTGATATAGAATTATTAGCCTACTCAAAGCTGGGATCCATGATCTAAGCAGGCTTAATGATATATTTTATGAATGTTTTACTGTATGTTTTAACACTTATGAATAAAAAATTAGATAAATGATTATATAAGCTTGTTTAATTCAAACCATCCCTCAATCAAATCTAAACTAAATATGACTAAATCACATCATCATCATCATCAAATGCTTCCAGCCTGTGGCCAGATTAATTTAGTAAAATTACTCCATTTTCCTTTATCCTTCCACCATTATTCCTCCTTTAATTGTGTTAATTCTTCTCCTCTCACTTGAAAACTTTCTGTTATCTGTTCCTCCCATCTCTTTCTTGGCCTCCCTTGCTGTCTTTTTCCTACATACTTCATTTTCATCATTCTCTATTACGCCATCTGCTTCTTCATCCTCATTAAACGTCTATACAATCTCACCCTTGCACCCTATACTATCTCATGTACTCCAACATCCTCATTACATACCCATACCATCTCACCCTTGCTTCCTCTACTATTTCATGTACTCCCACTTTCTCCCCAATAACTTCATTCCTAAGCTTGTTTCTCCTCGTAACAGCTAACATGCTCCCCTCAAAAACTTTATTACCATGGCCTCCCCTTTCCTAGTCTCACTTTCATTCACTGTCCATGTTTTTGCTGCAAATGTGACATTGGGTACAAAGTACGCCCTGTACAAAACTTCCTTACACTTCAAGGGGACTTCCCTTCTCCATAGCAGGTCTCATATATACCTCCACTTCTATTATCCAAGCAAGTATCTTAAACACACCTATATATATTTTAAATATGGTTGAGAATTCCCTTCTGGACAAGTGGATCAAAGCCAGGACTTTTGATTTTCAAATATGTAGAAATAAAGGAAAATATCTATCACAAATTACAATGTCTATTATACTCTGCCTGGTCATCGGTACAGACCCACAATTCCTGTATTTTTCCCTCGCCTATAAAGTACCTACTGTGGTAGACCTGACACTCTTGGAGCCACCATACACTTACTTTACACTTCTCACAACAATGGTCAAGTCTCATCACCGTAGAAACTTAATCTACCAAATTTCCCAGGGTGAAACTATTTATACTAGAAACCACTATTCTCATGGTAAAAAATACATTACGAAGCTATTTTGGAATACCCAAATTTTATAAGGCGAAGAGTGACGATAATTTATGGGTGAGGTGGGTCATGAACACTCAAAGGGTAAATAGGACTTTTATTAAGTGATATAATACAGTACTGGCAGACTTCTACTATTACTATTAATACTAATTATTATTTTAATGCACTTTTCGCTCTAAAGACAAAACAACCTCAGTGGAATTATTTAGCAAAAAGTTGATATATTCCTTTTTGTGATGATTGTTCTCTCTCGTCAGAGACAGAGGACTGAGTGGCTCACAAACCCGGACCATGTTGTGAGCCATCACTTTTAGAAACCTGTTAGCTTAGTTTCATTATATTCTTTAAATTGAAAAAATGACACTTAGACAAAGGAATCGAACCCAGCACCTTTGTTTTATTGCGCTATTGCTCTAACAATAGAGATATTCAGGAGTTGTATGGTTACCAGGGTCATTCTTCGCTCATATTTTAAGGCGGAGTCGGTAATAGACGTGCGGAAATCGTCATCTACATAAGAATATTCAATTAACATAACGAGCTATCAGACAACGCAGCCAACTTCAACTCGATTGTGCTTTATGCTACCAGAATCCTGGATAGCTCAGTGGTAGGATCATTGGCGTATTGGCATCCTGTGTTCGATTCCCATCTCCAGGTATAGTTTTTCAATATAAGGAATATGATGTTTATATGCAGCTATAGCTTTGCTATTCAATCCATCAATTTTATTATTTTTGTACCGCATCTTACTCATTTCCCGGACCATACGCTCTCTAATCACCCTGGTGGATAAGAGACGAGAACGATAGAATTTAGATAAATGTACAAACATAAGTGAGGATGCTGGGTGGGAAATTAATTAGGAAAATCCCCCACAGTATATCCGAACGGGACCTCCCCGTCATTGATAAACTCAAACAGACGAGCTTGATGTTGTTTTCAAATGTTCACCAAAGCGGATCTATACTAGTTACCTGAGCCTATAAATTTAAAATGTCATTGTTATTATGATTATGAATATAAAAACTCGCTTTGAACCACAGTATTTCAGACAGTGCTATATCCTAGTTTCTCCTCAAATATTTTTTTGAATTTGATGTTTAAATTCAAACCAATTATTGTTAATATCCAGTGTAGTGCCGCTTTAATAAGTTTGACCGTTTCGTGCCATATATCTCGATAAATTATGTTCTGACAGCAATTATTATTTTGTGTTCTGTTTACGAAAGATCCATTATTTTTTATCAATGAACTTATGCTGCCAATGCGCCAAGTCCTCTACCTCTTTACAGCTCCCAGAATTTTCTTCTTTCTTTCATGTAATCCAATATTTGAATCCTCCTTCTTCCTAAGCTCCTATTTCCCTCATTATTTCTATCTATGATTGTCATACAGAATACAGTTCCTCCTAAGTAATTGTCCAATACAGTTTGCTTTGTACTGAATAATCACATCCAAAATGGTTCTCTTCTCACCCACTTTTCTTGGAACTTGTTCATTTGTAAAACTGTCTGTCCAACTGATATTTTCAAGTCATCTCCATCTAGCATCACATTACAAAGCTCTCCAAATATTTCTTTACCATCTTTCTAAGAGTCCAAGTTTCTGTCCCACACAGTACTCTACATGTAGTATTTCATCAGTTTATTCCTCAGTTCCAGACTCAAACTGCTGGAAATCAGTAATCTCTTCTTGTTGAAAGCTTCCTTGGCCATGGTGAGCTTCGACCTAATTTCCTTTGTGCAGGAGGCATCATTTGTAAGCAGACTTATTATATATTTAAACTTCTCTGTGTCCTACAAATCAGGTTTTAATTTTTGATTTTCAACTGCTCTTCATTTTTTTAAATAACTTTATACTTTTCAATATTAATCTCCACGCCATATCTTTGCCCTGTTGCTACCACATGGTCCATCATTTCCTTTAACTCTTCATTATTTCTGACCAGTAATGCTAGATCATCTGCGTACTTTGCCACGTATTTCCAGGGCTTATCTTATCAGCCACTCTCCACACAAATTGAACAGACTGGATGACAAACAGCATCCCTGCCTCACTCCTCTTCCTACCTCTACGCTGTTGGTCTCTTCATCATTCAGCCTCACCTTCACTCGCTGTCCTAGATAAAGGCTTGAGATCAACCTTCTGTCCCTCCAGTTGATGTTAATATTCATGAGTAATTCCACCAGTTTCTTCCAATTCACTTTATCAAAATCCTTTTGCTAGTCGAATTCCTTGAATTTCAATACTCTCTCTGAAATTATTATCAGCAACCCGATGGCATATCTGGTTCTTTTTCTGTTCTTATTCTAGATTGATTTTATTCCAACACACTTTTTATATTCGGTTCCAGTCGCGTGTTAAGAATTCTTGAATTCTCTACATGAGATATTAGGCTGGAGGTGCTTTGGTCACTGAATTTATAGGCTTGTTTATTTTCTTTAGAGCCATCAATCAAGTCCTTGGGACATTTTCTTGTTTCGCAGACCCTATTTATAAGTTTAGAATGAGCCCTCAATCCATTGTTTCCCAGTTACTTACTAAGATCAGCAAGTATGTCATAATCTGCTGCAGCTTTCCTTCTTCAAATGTCCTTTATGGCTCTTTCCACTTCAATCTTCAAAATGCTGGGCCCTTTTTTATCTTCCTCTACTTCTTCTTCTGTCAAATTTCTAGGTTCCCTGATCGATTTTCCTTGTCATACAGTTTTTATATATATCTTTTCCAAATCGTTGGAACCTCTTTATGATCCGATCATCGGGGTTTTCTATTCGTATTGTTAGCACAACTTTGTTTTCATTCCCTCCCAGTTCCTTTTCTTTCTGGTGCATCTTTGCAGTTCGTTAATTCCATTTCATGTATTCACTATATAGTTTTCCTCACTTTAACTGTTCCTCTTGTCAACTCATTTTTTAGACTAATATATTCTTCTTTGTTGACTTTTTCCATTTTCTTCTTAATACCATTTTCTAAAGCATTTCTGTTACTAACTAGAGCTTTCGTCTAATCCCCTTCCCTTTTTCAAACCTGTAATTTGGTACCTTAAATAATATTCTTAAAACCATTGATGCGAGATGAAGATTAGTATAATTTAATGCAAGAGAGCAAATTCCATCATGTACCGACCAATAGGTCACACCATGATGTTGATTGAGCAGTATGGACAGGTTGTCGCACTTCGCGAAGGTTATTTAAACACAAGAATAAAACATATTTTAATTATTAGGGGGAAATTAATTTGCAAACCAGCTATGGGTTTTTAGATCTACGTGCAGAGATACTTCTCCTTGGGGGCTAGGCGAAAGCCACCCTTTGACCACTCTCGCATATCCAAGCAGGTCTTTGGGACATCGAACGCACCCCCCAGGGTCGATGACGTAGTTCCCAAGTCCCTGTAAGCCTGTGGAAGATTCTGGAAGTAGTCTTTAATGGTTTGTAACTCCAAGTCCTGATGCAGATTCACGTTGCGAACGTACCCGGGGGCATCCACTGATCCACAGGCACCGGTTCAGGATGCTTGCTTGCCTCCTCCTCACATACGTGTGCCCCAGGTAAACCCCAAGCAGGACATGCATTATCAAAATAAATAGCGGAAAATGAGGAGTGCTGGTCCTATCAAAATTTCCAAAACTAGAATAAAAATCACTTTTGAGTGGTAAACAAAAATTTGGCATGTAAGTAAATATACCTTTCAAAATAGCAATAACGTATGAACTTATGGAATTTCCAAATTGAAGCACTTAAAACATATACAACTAACATAGAACACCATGTTCAATGTATTTCAAAGTTGAAATTTGGTAGTAGCTTGAAAAAACATAGAAATAACAAATAAGTCTTAAATTTTCAAATTGGAAATATGGGAACTGAAATAAGAGGTAGTGTATTAAATTAAATGTTTACAAAATAATTATAAAATTTACTTTTTGGCATGAAAGAGAATGTAAATCTAGTCATCTTAAATACAGAACTACACCAAAAAACCATTATAGTTGAAACGTTAATAATTTAAGGCTCAGTTTCTGGATAGTGAGAAAGTACAGAAAGGGGTTAAAACTGACTAAACCTCACCGGCTTTGTTTCTCCTTTATTAATTAGACCAGTCCGCTACTAGCGGCTATAGGAAGATAGCGATAGAGAGAGAGAGAGCGAGAGCAGATAACATGTCCTGTAGTACTAGGGTGTATCAGACCAGTCAGCTACTAACTATTTGAAACCAGATATATTGGGCTGATGTAATCACCAAATGACAAAAATATTTGTTTTTATATAGAGATATATATCATATTTAACTAGGGTTAGACATTGGTCGACTCTTGATACACTAGGGGCTATCTTGATTATTATTTTAACTACATTGATGTCAAGAAAAAGTTTATAACATATTATTCTAGATGAATCCTTTACGGGGACTGTAATTCTATAGTGGCTTATCTTATTTATGTGTTAATTAATAATGTGTATTTGTATATTTATGAAAATAATAATAGCTCTATTTTATAAATACATAGTTGCTTATTCAAATACTACAGATTCAATTTCTGTTTTCAAATATATAATTTTAATTTTTAAATCCCCTCTTTAGCCTGTTATGCCTATTTTATTATGTCGTATCAATATTTATTATTTCAGCTCATTTTGGCTGTTGTATTTATTTAGATTTATTTATTTAATTTCATAACGTCACACGTCTTAACATATCTTTTTAAATGCTATAATTATATTTGTTAAATTGTTAAATTTCTGTTTTTTTCCGTATGTTTAGGGATATATAAAGATAGAGTTACACAGCCAAACTAATGCAAAGGAAAACCTTTCAATATAATTACAAAAACTATCCAGAATTATAAAATGTCGCTCTCCTAAATATTTTCATATGGTAAAATTATACTTATATATAAATGTACTATTTATTTCTTTGTGTTGTACAACTCAAGATGGCATATAACACTTAAGTTTTGTAGGCTAATGACTAAATATGTCGTAAGTAGGTCACACGACACCACAGGACAAATTGAACTTTGACCTTTAGCCCCGTGAGGAGGTGGATTGGTTTTCCCCGTTGGCGTCATCCCTAATAAGGGATAAACCACAGGTGATGTCACAACACAGATAACGTCAACCCTAATTAATATTTGACCCTGAACTATTATAAGGTCATATGAATGTTATTTCGTGATGCAACCAGTCTGGTGGCTTGACGTGTTGAGGCAGGAATATAAAGTGATGTTGTAATTTATAGACCAGCCCCACCCCCTCCCACTTTCGTGTATTGAATCTATTTCTGTACTCATACCTGGTGTGAGAGTGGTGGGTATACACGTGGATTAAAGATTAGGTAAAGGGTGACTCATACCTGGTGCCAGTGTGGTGGGTCGAATTTTCGATACAGGAATATACTAAGGGTTATGACTCATACATGGCAGCATATTAGCGACTTGACATGTCAGTAAAGAATAGCCGTTGTTTGAGTCTCACACCTAACAAAGTTTTATTGGTCAGACATGTCAAGACAGGAATAGGTCACAAGTAATGGACTTAAAGTAAGTGGGTTATGATATAATAAAACACGTTCTGATAGACATATGTTTTATAATACTTTTTGCACTAATGACGTATATATTAATTTATACATTTTCATACAGTGTATCTTAGATATGTTAGTAAAATGATTTATAGTTCACAATCCAACATGTAAAAGTCCAAACAAACAACTTGACGCGTAGAGTAGGTAGCACTGGTCAAATCCTGGTTTCAGATATATGTTTCCACCGAAGGCTGTTCGAGTTTGATGACATCCACGGCGTATCGCATACATCAACAACATGTGTGTCGATCAAATCATTGAAATATAAGGCGACGGGTGTTGACCACATATCCGGATGGTCGACGGTGACGTCGATGAGGTCCCATACCTTGCAAAGATACGGGCAGCTAGTTGCGAGTTAGGCGACCTTTTTGAGTCCAGCGTCATGTTTCTCACTAATGACGACCACACGGTCACCGAACATGCGTCTCAGAGAGAGAGAGTTCATGATTAGTCAGACTAATATTTTGATAAGGCTGCATGTAGCTGAAAAATTTGATGTGACTGACTTGTAGTTGCTCAGTTCTTATCACTCTGTACGGTTAGACACCGATCAATTTCTTCCGCTTTTTATACCTAAACAAATAACGTAAAATTTTTCTTGACATTCATACTGACGATTACTCATTTCGCATTTACTTGGTCCAGCGGAAACAGAGTGTTAAAAATACTGGCAATGCCGAGCAGCTTCCCCAGCTTTGCTTTGAGGGTGCAAACGTCTTGGCCTTCCATGATGTGTGATCGCTTCAACGACTGTCGTGATTATGTCTGGCACGCCGTCAAAACGCTCTTTTATACCCACCGGGAGATAACAGGGTGCACACTGATTGGACGCACCCTCTTGAAGGGTGGCAGGATTCCGACTTTTTGAAAAATATGTTGTAATATCTCAATAGTTTGGTGTCGTTGTATGTATGATTACTGTATGAGAAGAGGGCCAGAAAAGTCTTCATTGGAATGTTCTGGGTGGGATAGAGAATGTATATAAGAAAGTAATGGCCACAAACGTCTAAGGCTATGTCTTGAAATTGTATCATGCTATGAGACCAACGAAAAACATGTTTTCATACAAATGCTAAATGTGACTTTATACGGGGAGGGGGGGACCTTAGCTGTCAAAGTATTCTTCCCCACCGTTACTATCGATAAAGATGGTCACCTAGACTAATTTGTGTGTTGATCCCTGTTGATGACGAGAGCTGTAGGGCGCGCTATTTTGGCAGGTAGTTGATCAGCAGAGAAAACACCCGAACGTACAGAACGGAACTATGGGCTTGTTTTCAGCGCACGTTATATGGTGTGAATTTTAGTACCGCGTCTTACTACCCGTTCGGGTTATACGCTTAAGTACTAATTACGCTAATGGATTAGGAATTCGGAGGGTTGGATTTAAAGGAAGTGAACCCGCATTTGCGTGGAGGTAGAGTGGAAAACCATTTAGGAAAAACCACCCCAGTTCACCCGACCGAGATTCGAACCTCGATCTCCCCGTCCTCGGCGGTCGAGCTCAACACGACTAGCGCGTTAGTCAACTACGCCACCGAGGCGGGTATATGGTGTGAATGTCTATCTTTAATAATCGAATCTCAAAGTCCCCAAACGATGGAGGTCGAACAGAAATTCCAAATAGAACTTTGTGCCATGTATGTGGTGTGGCCCAATTTAAGTGTGTTCAAAGACGAAAACCTCTGTCGTACAGATTTACGACAGGCGTAGGCGTGTATTTGGTTGGGCACCTTTTATTTTCTGTCTCCTTTAAGCAGACGGTTTCTGCACGCAGTGTGGCACTGGAGATGGGGGATTCGAGCAAGTCGTAATCGAAATAACCACTATCACAGGTAATTCCATTCAGTTTGTTGGCGATATAGTTGGCTTGCTTTTTAGCCGTGGTGGAAACTTCCTTGATGGCGTAAGGGGTTTTAACAACCAATGTTGAAGTAATGTACCGCTTAAAGATAAAACACTCAGTTTCGTGGCGATACATTTTTGCAGTCATCAATGTATCGCTGTAAATCTACACTGACGTCCATAATTTAAATGACTGGGTAAGGGGCGGGAAGTCACTTATAGTAACTTCTAAAATTAGTCACAACGTTTTTGTCCTTGTGGATGGTTGTTATGTTGGGAAACTCGCCGTACACGATACAGTTGACAGTGAGGGACCTGATGAAGGTCACTTCGATGCTTATAAAGCCTTGTCTTGTTAAATTCCAATACGATGTCATGTGAACGGACATACTAGGTGTGGGATCGAAAGTCTTTAGATGATATGCCTTAGGGAAGGTTTCACGTTTGATATCATTACCTGCGTTTATGAAATGGATACTCGTTCCTAAGCTCAGTGCGTGGTAGGACATGACATAGCTGCTGTTCGAAAAATCGGGTTGTAACGGTTTTGGTGTCACTTGTTCCCCATCCACGTACAACGAAAAATGATTCGTGCCATAGGTTTGGTAATTGAACTATTCTTGGTGGCGTCTCCATTGGATGCAACGTTGGGGTAATTGTCCCTTAAATAGGTTGTCCAGTGATTTATTTTGCACACCCTTAGGAATAGTGAGTGACTATACTTCCACATGGGCAGTGGAATACCTTGCGGGACTGACATTTAATGCTTTGGCAAAACCTATTTTTGGAATGGACCAAATTGACCCCGATCTCAGTGCCGTTAAAAAGGTTATCTTGGTTAAACACATCACCGTGTGGAAACCCCAAGTATATACACCCTCCAGGAGTGGCTCTTGAAGAAGTGTTCTGAGGTACCACCCTCCCTTCAAAACAAAGCAAAAGAAGAAAAATAACGTTTTGAAATTTATACGAAATTTCTCATATTTTTTCATTACATGTTGAAAAACATAAATAATTTAAAAATCGTTATAGCTTTTTCCACCCTAAGCTCCTCTGTTGGTGTTATTAGTTAATATAAACCTTTTTTCATAAAGGCATCTTGAAATGCCACTGCCCAATAGATCTGACTACTTCTTGAACGGTGGACATCCAATTACGTACAACAATTCTAAATATATATTTTTAACTGTCCCAAAATCCTTTAAAAAAAGTCATGTAGGCCTACTTGTAGGAGTTTCTATTGTCCCCTGACTCCTAACTACTTTTTAATATTCTTCCAGAATTCCTGTTGGGTGGTAGGAAAGAATGTCCTACTATGGGAAACACAAATCATACCTTCTTTACTGTATTCGGTTCTTCTCCTTTAAGCCACTTCATCACTAATCCAATCACGGTCAAATTATTGTTCTGTCCAGGACATCCGTATGAATAGATCCACACACAATCAAAATGTTCATCTTCTAGCTTTGGATTCCTCAGTGTATCAAGTAGAGCTGAAGCAATTTCATTTGAAGCTATATAGCTCTAATTTTCAATACAGCCATAAATTGTAACTGTGTCCGTATTCTATGGCACTCCTGAGTGGCCACAACAAACCATAACACTATAGTTGTATTGTTGGTTAGTCCAGTATTCTGTGGCGATCCTGAGTGGCCACAACAAATCATAAAACTATAGTTGTATTGTTGGCTAGTACAGTATTCTGTGGCGATCCTGAGTGGCCACAACAAACCATAAAACTATAGTTGTATTGTTGGCTAGTCCAGTATTCTGTGGCGATCCTGAGTGGCCACAACAAACCATAAAACTATAGTTGTATTGTTGGCTAGTCCAGTATTCTGTGGCGATTCTGAGTGGCCACAACAAACCATAACATTATAGTTGTATTGTTGGCTAGTCCAGTATTCTGTGGCACTCCTGAGTGGCCACAACAAACCATAACAATATAGTTGTATTGTTGGCTAGTCCAGTATGCAGCCTGGTTGGTAACTCGGGGGGGAAACAGATTTTTTTGACAATCATAAGAGAACAAAAATTGGCTATAACATTCTTTGGCTTTTAAATTATGATGTTATTAATGTTAGTATCAATCACTCCGTTCACGGAAACACCAGTGCACGGGATGAGACACTGCATGCTCGAGATAGGAACAAGTTTCAAAAATATCTTATATTTTAACACTAAATAAATAAATTATTAGAAAGATTTTGTAATATTTGAGGGCCATTTCTAGATGCAGGTATGCCAACTGAATCGTAATCCACCGCTGTCTTTTTGAATTTCGGAGATGAAATTATAAATCTTTTCCTTTTTTCAAACTCACTCACAACTCATAAGTGACCAATTTATCATTTTACTGAATAGTTTGTTTTTTTGGTGGAGATATTGCTCCATTTTAAAAGGAAGATTATAAATTTAAAGCATCAAAAACCTCTAAGTGTTTCAAATATTTGTAAAATTGTTTTATTAAAAACAAGATTATTAATAAAAAATTACTTATATTATTATCAACTTTTTATTTGTCTAGTATTTCAGTGAAATAAAAAGCTAATATATTTGCTAAGCTCTACTAATATGTATAATATTAATAACTAATATAACTATGAAACAAAATCTCTTAGTATTAGGGAGAAATATTTAGCTATTACTAATACTTTATCATTAGACTGATACAATTGTGAAACAGCCTACAGAGGTTGTGAGATGAGATTCATGTTGGGATTGGAGGATGGATATAAAAGGCACCCATTACATACACATTTAATAAGGATTTGATCAATAATTGTGTTTACATTTCCAGAATATTTATACATTATTTTTGATAAATTATCTCATTTGGATTTTCTAAAAAATTTTATTAATTATTTAATGAGGGTTTATTTTCAGAAGTAATATATCAGCATTCTTAGTGATTGTCGAAATGTGACTTGAGTACGAAGGAGGACAACAAAGCATAATGATCTTAAACCCAATATTGATGAGGTGTGTGTGATGTATTCCTTTATTTAACCGCCTTGGATATTACTATGTTTTTATAGAAACTATGTGGGCTATGATCTTCATTTATTTAACAATTGCCATGGTGATATTGTTGAATTATAATTTTTATTAGCTTCTGGTAAATTTAACTATGTTTGAAATAATTCATGTATAGCTGGTAATAAAAGTATAAAATGACCAAACCATTATCAATAAAAGAGGCTTTGAAAAAGTGGGAGGATAAGTACGAGATAAATCCGTCTGAAGCAGTGGAAGTGAATCTATACTTCCAGTGGCCACCTATCGAGAAAATGGACAACACCCTAGCAATGCTGACCAAATGTGAGAAACTATCCTTATCTACTAACTGCATTGAAAAAATAGTTGGCTTGAGTGCGTTGAAAAATCTAAAGGTGCTTTCCTTGGGAAGGAACCTTATTAAAACTTTTGCAGGATTGGAGGCCGTTAGCGAAACTTTGGAGGAACTGTGGATTTCTTACAACTTGATAGAAAGGATCAGAGGTGTTGGGATACTCAAGAAACTGAGAGTGCTTTACATGGCTCACAACCTCGTCAAGGACTGGTCAGAATTCAACAAACTACAGGACATTCTAAGTCTCGAGGAACTTTTATTCGTAGGGAATCCTTTGTTCGAAGCCTTTGAAGAAACCTGGCTCTCAGAAGTTTCACGAAGATTGCCAAATTTAAAAATTCTCGACGGAACTCCAATCATTCGAGAAGAAGGAGATAAAGAGTAGACAAGAATATATCCATTCAATTAAAATTACTCCCTCAAAATGTATCAAATACAATATTTAATTCATTTCCACTTCTGTGCATCAATAAGTTAAGCTTTAATGTAACAAGATCAATTGAATTCAAATTTGAATACTTCTGTGTATATTAAAACTCCCCTTTTGAATGTGTATGGTGACAAAATTGTTTTTATCAAATTACAAATATTTTAATTTTTACATCTTTAAAGAAACAAACCAGATACAAACCTATTAATAGACCAAACTAACTCCAAACAGAGCTTCTCCCCTCCAATCTGTGGAGTACGTACATTTTCACATCAAGAATGAATACCATTATATCGTAGGGAAGCTTTTGTGACACTAAAAGAAGGACTCTCATTTAATAATACCTAGAATTGGAAGTTATCTATAAGAAATATTACCAACGATGAAAACATGAACAATGATATTATTTTGTCAACATTAAAATGTACATAAAAGCTGTGTGTTACGTAACACTGTAATGTATCCCCATGTCCCTCCATGTAGACATTGAAGATCTTCCCTCTCAATAACGTCATGTGGCTTATGTATGACCTCTCAAAGGATATGTATATATAATTATTAGTTTGGTTATAAAATTTAATTACATAATGATGAGCTACATATCATGTACTCATCACAAGATATTGTTAGAGTAATCAGATCTCTAATATGGTGGGCAGAACATGCAGTGCCAATGGAAGAATCTAGAACCGTGTTCAGGGAACTGACTGGCAATGGACCTGAAAGAGATATGGTGTAATGAGGTGGACTGGATAGTACTAGCTCAAGATAGAGATAGGGCGTATTGAAGTGGACTGGATTGAACCAATTCAAGTTCAATAGTTGAAGTATTTGTTTTAATGTGGCAATTATTTTTCGAGTTCCTAATGTCATAGAGTAAGTAATTTAATACTCTCACTTTACAAGCATCTTATGAGATAAATCCATATTGGAAAATAAGCATATTCAATCGTTTCACGTTTAAAGCACTGAGTGCTCAGTTTCAAAACTATTTAATTGTTAGGTGTTATCTCCAACAAACGTTGTAAACCTAGGCAAGACAAGTAAATATCTTCTAAGGTTAAGGACACTAACTACTTGAATAAAATATACTCACAGTTATTCTTTCACAGACCTTACTCTATCTCAGGGTGGCTATCGTGAAACCCTAAGGTGTATCAAATCGCTCTCGTCAATAACTGGCTGCATTCACTATTCACACAGGTAGATGTGTTTTTAAACCAAAAGATAGACTTATCACCAAGCTACAGTGGCGTGTATTCCATAGACGCAAGGTACGCATTGCTTACCCAGAGCCAAATAGATACATAAATACAAATATCATTAACAAAAAAGTTATGAATTTAGTTATCGATATGCTATTGTTTGGTATATAATGTGCTCCTTGTTCTACATACAAATCCCAATGTGCAACTTATTTTTCTTCTTCCGAATCTGACTGTGGTCTGTGAAGGAATAGCGCCGCGCCTGCGTAGTACGTTCCTCTAAGCTGTGTACTCGCGTTCAGTCGGTCGCGCTCGGCTGTTATCGCCACAGGACCCGCAATCACTTGGGTGCAGACCC
>CABFWO010005507.1:34966-46882 GCA_902155825.1 Timema genevievae | reverse complement strand
CTGACCGCACTCCACATCATTCTCTCACACGAGACTGACCGCACTCCACATCATTCTCTCACACGAGACTGACCGCACTCCACATCTTGGCTCTCACACAAGACTGACCGCACTCCACATCATTCTCTCACACGAGACTGACTGCCAGTGGCGTGTGGCTAATTCTGGACAAAGGGAAGCAATGACGAAACAATAAAGGGGGTCTGATGGACGCTAGTTTAGTTGAAAGCTCATACTGATTTTTCTCTTCTTTTTTATATATTTAAATAATTCTGGGGAAGAAAGGAAAGGGGGTGAGCCAAACTATGCTTTAATAAAACAAAATATTAGGTGAAATATTACCACAATAATTAAATTATATATATATATATTTAAATAATTGTAGTTCTAACTCTAATAATAATAGTAATAATAATAATGGTTCTCTCGGGCAGTGGCCTGAAAATGAGAATGACCATTTGGCCTTCCTTAGTTTTGAATCTAGATTTATTCTACACACCATTATCATTAGTAAATAGTAAGGTCAACTATATAATTTTCCAACAACCCAACATACCGATATTAACTATTCACTTTCATAAAATTAATTATTGAGACGTCAAAGTTTTTTTATAGGCTGCCTGAAGATGGAGTGGGTCTGCCATTTCAATTATTTTATTTTTCTCGTCAAAAAACCGGGACGAAAAACTACGTTTCAAAATATGACACGAATACACAGCAGAGTCCACTGGTGCACTTGTTGACGCACTCGTCATTCTACTACTGTAGGCAAAGAAATAAGCTTTCCCTTGGAGGATCAAACAAGTATCAATATTCCGTAAAATACAACTAAACTTACTTTAAATTGGTGATGAATACGTTATTTTATAATAGAGTGCCCATAGTTATATCTAGAAACAATAAATCTCGGTTAACACAAACTAAAAAATAAGATCGTAACAGTATTAAGCGTACGATTATACATCATTCAAGATAGTAAACTCATGCGCTAATATTCGCCTAGGGATACGGTGCTTCCCTTTCCCCGATGATGGCCGGACAGACCCGGAAACAAACGATTGAAGAATAAAGAGTGAGCGAGACTGGCTGGCTGGCAGGCCAGTCTGAGAAAGAAGTGTTGCCACCTCAACTCAGTATACTTGTTGGAGAGGTTTCTATTATAATAATCATTTGTTTTAACTTCATTTTCCTCTTATTTTCATTTCTCCCTCTTTAATTTTAGGGAAGCGCTGCTTCTCTCGCTTCCAGTGAATAAATGCCACTGCTGACTGCACTCCACATCCTTAACATGTGTACTCAGGGTAACTTGGGAATGTGACAGTGTTTTTCATTAAGCTATACTTCTAGCCTTACACCTAAGAGTGCGTGACTATTGGGCATCTCCAATACAAAAACAAAAAAATAGCAAGATATAAACATGGCTTAACTCTTTATTTATTGGACTTGATGTGTACCTACATTCGGCTACAATAAGCCTAATAGCTTTGTTGCGGTCCATATTAATATCGATAAATGTTAAAAATGTCATCTATTATGAACCAATAACTTCAGTTGTATTGCATCTAAAAACTAAAACGTTTAAGGAAATATTTCATTTTAACGTTGCAACTCTTTGAAAGCAGACCTTTATTGGAGTTTGAACTTAAGACTTGAATAAAATTTTCCTAGCAGAACTCTTATCTTGGTAGCAAATAGAGCAACGGAAATTCTAGAATGGGAAGGGGACGAAAGGATGAGTGCAGACAGCACCCTACAGGCTTAACCTTCATGCCAAGGTTGCAGCAAGCAATGACAGGTTAGTTCACTGCCGGCCGCTTCCTTTATCCGACAAGGCATGGAGGAGTGTGGTGATGACTACTATTTACTACTGTTTCCTGCTGGTTTAGCTACTCGATGTGTGACTTTTGATGCAGAGGATGAAATGTCACTCAAGGAACTGCTTTAATTCATCAATGACAGTTATTTTGTAATTAAAGACCTTATCTCTATGGTGTATGAAATTTTTTGTTGGTTTTTAGAACCACGTCTTACTAATCTTTTGGAATAACACTATGTGCTAATTAGGCTAGAGTGTTAGGAAGGAAGAAGGTTTTATAAAGAGGAAGTGTACCTGCATTTTGTGGAGAGACAGTAGAAAACCATTAAGGAAAGATCACCTTCAGTATAGCCAACAGGGATTCAAACCTCGATCTCTCTGTCATCATTAGTCCAATCTATTGTGAGAGTGACGCCTTAGACCATTCGACCAGAGAGGCCGGAATGACTATGAAGCTCCCAGCAGAATAAGAGGCTGTGGAAGAGATTGAAATGGAGGATTTCAAGACAGTTCTAAGGTTTATTGACTGTATATACAGTACAGTGTGAAATAAGTTCTAAGGTTTATCGACTGTATATACAGTACAGTGTGAAATCTAGAGTGTAAAAAACGCAAACTGTTGAGAAGGATGCACTGAGAATATTAATGTAAACCGTATACAACAAGCAACAGCACATAACCGACTATTTTAAACGTTAGTTAATAGAGTTCAATGGAATGTATTCTGTTTGTGATATTTTGTTTTGTTTTCTCCTGCCTCTATCATTATTTTAGGTCCAGGAAAAACTCATATAAGCGGGTTGACTGTATATTGAAATTTCGACATCTTAAACACAGTATCCCCCAGCGTGTTTACCTAAGATAAATATTTGGGTGGCTCTTTTCAGGTAAACTTAGTGAAAACCCAATGTGTGCATCTTGCGAGTATTTAAAAAACAAACAAATATGTTGAGCTAAATGCCATAGACCACGTGACTACTGGTAGGTTCATCTTTAAACTCGATAAACCAAGAAAATTAAACTTTGAACATGTAGTCATGGGATTTTTTAAGGTGTGCAACTTAAGACAATATTTTTTACATCCACAATGAGCCTGACACAATATAAATTGTGACTATACCCCATCTGCGGTAGGAGTGTGTGTTAATGACAGCTATACAAATCTACCAGAACTACTTTCATTTATCCATTCGCCAAACCACATGACCTGCCAGACCAAGTGTTTATTTGTTGTCACTTTAGTTAGTCAAAATTTTCACAACAAACAATTTGTTTTTAATTATTTTTTCTTTTAACCTTTTACATATTCTGCTCTCTGTTAGTTAACACCACTTTGTTTTACTTTTATCCTACTAGCTATATAAAAATGAAATGAAATGTTTGTTTGTTGCTCAATCACACCCATAACATTATACAGATTGTGCTGTTGAAATCTCGCATCAATATAACTTAGACGTCCATAGTAGAGACTAACTACGTCCCCCATTTTGTTTCAAGATAGCAGCTACAAAACACTATTTTTTGGCATTCTTATCAGCTTGTGCTTAATGTAATTACATTAGTTCAACTTTCATAAAAAAAATTGCGGTTGAAGAACACTACTTTTTAGCCTGTCCAGAGTTCTTAACTCATAAATTGTGGTAAGCCTGAAAATAGGAACAAATAATAATTTATCATCTTATAAATAGTATTGGATGTGTATTTGTTTGTTTGTATGTATGTGGGTGTCATAACTCCAAAACATAGATAACACTAGTCTGCATGATATCAGCTGATTTAAAACTAATAGTTGTATTTGGCTCACTTTTTGATGCCGATTCCTAAACTGTCCTTAATTTTCTTCCATCACGTACAGTTTTTTCACAATGGACCTAAGTTAACTTCCAACATTTGTCGCTGAGAGCATTATATGAGCCATTAGGTAATGCGTATTGTTGGAGGGAAATTTCGCAATACAGACTTCTAAGCCTTTAGGTTGGCACAACTGCTGCTGCTAGTTGTCCTTGTCTGACCTTGAAAGTGTTGCGACTCTCAGACGCTTACATGTCTAGAGTTGTTCTCAGTTTATTTCCCTATTGTGATTGTAGTTATAGTTGTAGTCTTACAGTGTCTACACACAAGTGTATGAACAATCCAAATGTTTTTGTTACATTTGTGGAAAGTAAAGAACAGACATAGCAGACTTTGTGAAGAAAGCTTACTATGCTTATTTTAAATGAAGCTTGGTGACCAGGATAAGGCATGGGTTCCAAAGACAGTTTGCCATTATTGTGTTGAAAGGTTAAGGTTATTGGCAAAAGGTAAGAAAACTTGCATGCCGTTTGCAATTCCTATGGTGTGGAGGGAGCCTAAATACCACCTTGATGACTGTTACTTCTGTTTGGTTAATGTTCAGGGGTACAATTCAAAAAATAAGAAGCAAATTGTGTATCCAAGCATTCCTTCAGCCATTAGGCCAGTTCCACATGGAGAAGACCTGCCTGCCCATCTTTCTCCAGCTGTTTTAGAGAACATGGCAGAAGATTATGTAGAAAGTAAACGTGATGTAATTTCTGAAGACAATAATGATGATGTCTACAAGTCTGAATACGACTTTATTCCACAAAGGTTATCTCAGAGGGAACTTATTGAACTAGTACGTGATCTGAATTTGCCTAAGGAATCTGCAGAACTACTTGGCTCCCGGCTTAAAAGTAAGAATCTTCTGGCACCAGGAACACATTTTTCATGGTACAGACACAGAAGACAAGAATAAGTTCCTTTATTCTTAAAGAACGATTCCTTGGTTTACTGCAATAACACAAATGAGTGAATGCACTTCTATGGCATTGAACATGATCCTACCCAGTGGAGACTTTTTATTGGCTCATCCATGAGGAGCCTCAAAGGCGTATTACTGCATAGTGGGAATGTGTATGGGTCTATTCCTGTGGCCCATTCAGTTGAAATGAAAGAGACATTCGAAAACATGGAAGTACTGTTAACAAGTATCCAATATGCGGAACACAAATGGCTAATATGTGGTAACTTCAAAGTTATATGAATTCTATTAGGACAACAATCTGGGTACATGAAACTGCCTTGATTTCTATTTGAATGAGACAGTAGGGCAAAGCAAAGGCATTGGAGTGTGAGAGTTTGGCCAGAGTGGAGGAATTATGTGCCTGGAACTAAAAACATCTTGCATGAACTGTTTGTAGACCCTCAAAAAGTCTTGATTCCACCACTACACATCAAATTGGGCTCAATGAAGCAGATTGTAAGGGTTCTACCACAAAATGGGCCCTGCTTCAAGTACCTTTCTACGAAATTTCCCTTCATAACACAAGAAAAATTGAAAGCTGGAGTTTTTGTTGGTCCACAAATCCGCAAACTGATCAAGGACGAAGATTTTGAGAAAATGATGAATGAGAAAGAAATAGACGCATGGACCGCCTTCCACTCTGTTACAGAAAAATTTCTAGGGAATAACAAAGATTCAAATTACAGGAGCATTGTTGAAACCATGTTGGTAAACTTCAAGAAGTTGGGTTGTAACATGAGTGTAAAAGTACACTTTCTACACTCCCATATCGACTACTTTCCGGAAAATCTAGTGAAGAACAAGGTGAACGCTTTCACCAGGATATTAAGGAGATGGAGAAGCGGTTCCAAGGGAAATGGAATGAAAGTATGATGGCCGATTACTGTTCGATGTTCAAAAGGGACAGTAAAGATGGAGGATCTGCAAGGAAGTCAAAAAAGAGAAAGTTTGAAAATTAATAGAACACTAGTTACGTTTTTTTTTTGTTACAGAGTAGTCACGAAAGTATTAGGAGAGTTCTTTACAGTATTAGGACAGGTCTCTACTATATTTAAAAAATGTGTTCGTAAAAAAAGTCTTGTGTTTTAATATATTTGTGCTTAAAATAGGTAAAATCTTGAAAATATAACTTCTTAATTTGTGTAAAAACCTGACGTGATAGAAAAAAAAGGAAGTCATTTTTAGAATCAGCATGAAAAATAGATTCAAAAACACATATTTTCGAGAAATCTGAGAAAAAATTCAAAAATGCAGACTAGTGTAATTATAGAGCTTAAATCAAACTAATATATATGATATATATATATATATGTCTCTTTCAATCGTGCTCAAACCACTGTATACTTTTATTTGATATGTAAAATTGAAAAAATGTCATGAATGTAATGGGATTACTCTAAATACCACAGTAAATCTTTAATATGCTATTTGAAATTTTTAAGTGAAGGTTCGTGAAATGGGGGATTTGAAAATCTCCAAAATTTATGAAAAAACTACTCACTATGGTATAATATTTAAATATGTCGGCTGCATATAAGAGCCACACCAAAGAGTTTTTTTTTGTTTGTCATGAAAAATGTCTATCAATCGCAAAGAGATCTGAAATTCAAAAAATTATCAGACTTTATGCATGAACATGTGCAGTTCAAATCTGTAATTTTAAAATGTATATTATATATTTTAATTAATCACAATCATCAAACTACAATTTTTTCAAAAAATATATAGAGGTAAGTGCTTAGTTAATTTTGAGTTTGAATTAAATGATGTTTTTCTATGTATTTCGTGACATCCCCGGCCTCTTCTTGTCGTTTGCTGGGGAAATGTATCTATCTATATTATGTTATTATCTCTAGCAACGTCATCATATATAAAATATCAACTCCAAGCATGGCTGAAACGATCAGAAACTGATCAATATCCTCAAATTATACGGGAAAATGGGAATATTCTATTTTAAGACCATCAATGCAAGGTTGCCAGGTCATCGCTCAGTGCCTAATCTCAAAACATAACTATTGGTAGACTGTCAATAAAGAACTTTGGGTTTTAATTTGGAAATATAAAAATATCAACTGATAGTATTGAGATAGTATATCAGGACTGCCTGATCAATGAATATGCAGGACTACCTTGCGACTACTGTATAAACAAGCCTGACTCTGGTACAGCTGACAGAAGTTACAGTAATACCTTGTCACTACTGTACAACAAGCCTCACTTTGGTACAGCTGACAGAAGTTACAGTAATACCTTGTCACTACTGTACAACAAGCCTGACTCTGGTACAGCTGACAGAAGTTACAGTAATACCTTGTCACTACTGTACAACAAGCCTGACTCTGGTACAGCTGACAGAAGTTACTGGACTGGTTTTTCACTCTCTCTCTCTCGACGCAAATGCAGTACACTTCCCATAAATATAAGCCTATCCTTTCTAGTTCCTAAAAAACATTGGCGTAGTTAGTACTTAGCGAATAACCCGAACGGGTAGTAAGACGAGGTGCTAAAGTACCAGAAACATCAGAATGGTGGCTTCTTATGAGTTATGACTAATATTTTACTGGAACATTGATTTTGACATTGTTTAAACAGTAATAAAAGCAACATTAGTTAAATTCAATTAAATGTTTCAAGTAGGAGGTTTGACCCTCTTTATTTATAGAATTATTAATACATTTACGATGTGGAGATGTAGGTTAAACTGTCCCAGATTAAATTCATTTAAGAAGGAATCTTCTCTAACTAGACGCAAGGGTGGGTTATCTTATTACAAAGATAGTTAATTCTGTATTGTGTGTAATATGAGAAGACGTGGCTAATTGTTGCAGTCGAATGTGTGAAAAGAGAAACTTGAAGAGATATAAGAATGGAAGAGCATGTATTACTTGGTGTGTGGATGTTGTTTAAGCGAGGGAAGTATGCAAGGATAGGGAAGTGTGGAGAAAGTAAGAATGGATTCATTATGAAGTTTATTGAGCTGTATGCACAGTTCCTTGCCTACCCCGTGAAGTGATATCCTCGCACTGCTGTATTTATTATAGGAATGGCTGTTCTGTCACTAAACACGACCAAAACCAGTCTCCATTTTCTTAAGTGTGTTCCCTTCTCACTATATTAAAATAAAGGGACATAGTATTTCTCAATCCTTTATCTAAACATGGAGTTACTTTTTTTTTACATCACCTCTTACTACCTGTTCAGGCTATAAGCATATGTATCAATTACATTGCGTTTGGGATAAGGAAGGTTGAATTTAGAGGAAGTGTAACTGCATTTCGTAGAGGAAGAGAGTAAAACAATTTTGGAAGAAATCACTTGAGTACACACGACCGAGATTCAAACCTGGATATCCTCACCATCGAGAGTCTTAGTGTTTCTCTTTTCACACATTCATCTACAACATTTAGCCACGTCTTACATGGCCTCCCCGTTCACAATTATTGACAAGTTGACAATTTAAGGCTGGCTGCACACTGCATCGAAAATTATGTTTTAACACAGACTGAAACAAAAATGTTTTTTTATCACAGAACCAATTTGTGTGAAGCTAGTTTTGATAATGGAACATTATGGAACAAAACACTATAAAACATTTTCTTCTTCCATACTTCCTGCATTCTTCAAGATGGCGGAAAGGGATAAGGATGTAGCTTTGTTGTGGTGGGAGTGGTTGATGAAGCTGTACGAAGAAGAGGAGTGTGAAATAAGTATCTAGGTTCACATAATTTTTTTTAAGGACAGATCAAAACTTTGTTATGAGAGTCCTTAAATTATTAAAATTGTACAAAGCAGACCTCTTCTGCACAAACACTCAGTTTTTTTACGTATAACTCGGCAGTAGGTAGGCCTACATCCTTTCCGCCCCTATTTATAACAGACGTATTGCTAATACTAGCAAAAAAAAAAACTAGTGAAACTAGCGTCAACAAACAAACTAACCTCAAATTTCACCAACACACTCCACGTTTCAGCTCGACAGTCTGCGTTACCTAAGGAGATTTATAATAAACAAGATGGTGACGCATGCACGAAGCATAATGTTCTATGCATTGTGCACTCACTCTATTAGGAAACAAACAATCAAGAGTAACACACATGTATTGTTCCATCGTGTGTTAACACATAATGTTCTATACATTCTGATGGAATGAATATTATATCCACTCACGCGCGGAATACAATAAGTGTACATCTCTTGATTTTTTAATGATGAATCTGTATCTAGCCAGGGCCCAGATTTTAGGACCTAAAAATAATCAGAATAAATATAAAATGATCTAAATATTCTAAAAAAACTCTTCGGATTTTCAAAAAATGATCTTGAAATATGAACAGAGTCGTAATAGAGGCACACGACTAAATCAAACACGTGCTTTACAAATGTTAAATAAAAATTATCCATGCAATGAAGTCTTTAGCAATGACACTATTGCATTATACTAAATATAACATCGATTTACAATTATCTGCTTCAGAAGTAATAGCTACCCCTTCCCAACGCAACCCTCTGAGCCTAGTTGCAGTCTCACCAGGAACGTGTATTCTACAACCAAACAAACAAAGAGAATATGAAGTTCATTGTCTTCTCATTCCGACAACTGTGGGTTGAACACATTTATGTTTGAGTATCAGGCTACTATACCTTTATAAATATCAGTACCATTAAAAATATACCTATTCAACATCTATGCCTAAAAATTACTCTAAAATTCCTAAAAATGACTTTTGAAGGATGAAAGCCTATAAAATAATACCTAAAGTACTAAAATAACAAAAAACACCCAAAAATGATGTATAACAGATACATTTCCTTAACCAGAGGATCATAAACAGAATGTGAGTGCCTATGAGCATTGTCTGTGACGAAACAATAAAAAGATGACGTCATCAAAATTCGGGGCCATATATAGCTTAGGAGCTATTGGTATTACCGATAAACTTTAAATGTATAGAATAAATAAGTATCAGTAGTCAATAACTATCGTTTTATTTGTAAATGAGATTAAATACAGATTTATATTTAGTGTATTGGCAGCATACAAACTGGTCAACAAGCTATAACAAATATGAGATGGATCCAGTCAAGAGACTGACAAGCTATAACAAATATGAGATAGATTCAGTCAAGAGACCGACAATCCATTACATTGCGAACCAAGTGTTTGATAACCCAAGTTGTAAACTAGAAATAACAGGTAAAATCTAGCAATAATACTTTTTAATACATTATATAAGTACACTAAATACTCGTCAGAGGTCACATTATACTGGATAGCCGGTGATGAGGGGATTGGGGTTCAACTCTATGTTAGATATACTGAGATTGTTACTCTAAATACTTCACTTACCCTCCACGTATATATTTTCAAACAAGGGATTTTTGAGTCTATTATTGTGAAATTATTTTTAAAACGTGTGTGTGCAGTACTTTTAGTTTAGTTTGGTTTAGTTTTAAGTCAACACAATAAAAGGATCACACTCGCTTTGACTTATTACATCCGTTAATGTTTCCAGCCTGTGGCCCGAGTCAGTTTTTTATTCAGGCCATATATTTTCCACTACCAGTTTGATAGGCCTGTCGTATCTTTATATGCCTTATAATCTAACTTAAGACTAGGACAGGCACAACATCCAGTCCCCCGGTCGTTAATTCATCACTGTAAAAGGGTAAACCCACATTTCCCTAACTATACATATGTTGGCCATGCCGAGAATCAAATCTGAGACCCTTAACTCAGTAGGCAGACACGCTATCGACTTAGCTAAGGTGTCTGACAAAAATATTAATTTTGATATTACTTTTAAAGGTAGAAAATAAAACATGTCGGTAATCAGCTGTTTATAGTCTGTTTAAAGCAAAGCATCATGGGTTAACATACGGCGTGTGAATGTTGCAACACTCAGGCAGATTCTGCTATATTTTTGGTGAATGGGTGAAAAGAGCTTTAGTCTAGTGCTGGTGCATCTCTTATAATTACACTCTCTCTCTCTCTCTCTCTCTCGTTTGTTCATTATAGGTTTTTACCTGGATGACAGTTCAAAAATCATATGTTTAGGTTTTGGGCTGCCAACACTTGTAAAAGATCACTGTTTTGTTATAAATGTTAAGGTTTTTACTTAAATGTTATTTTTTACATTTAAAATAACGTAAACTTAAGTTTACTTACACTGTTTCATAACTTTTAATAATTTCTTTTTACCTAATTCAAAACAATATTTTAAACCTAATTAAAAGTACTTATTCTCCGTTTTTGAATATTATCTATGATATGTAATATAGTACATAGATTAACTTCAAATACAGGCATCATATTTACTTGGAAACGTAAGAGAAAATAACTGAATAAAATTTTTGTATCCACTGCGTGGGACCATCATTGTAAATAAATTAATTCCATCACGTTCAATCTCATGGTTTAAATTCGCCGGTCGCCATTTTTAAGCTATGGTAGTTAGACCTATTGTGAAAGTAATGTGAATAATATTTTTTTTAGTGGAATAAAATGATAAGTAAGCTTTGTGCCGGAACTATCAAATTCATTCATTACCATACGTTTTAATTACAGCTATTCAAAGTGACAGATGTCAGCTGTTGACGTAGGGATATATTAGGGATTATTTCTAGTAACTTTTTGAGCTGTCATCAAACTAAGAATAATAATTAAATCAAGGTCGTGAATGTAGCCTATTATAAATGTTTTTTTAGCAACGCTTCTTACTGCTCATTTGAGTTATACGCCTACGTATTAATTACACTTATGTGCTAGGAATCGGGAAGGTTTAATTTAAAGAACGTGCACCCGTATTTGCATAAAGGGAGAGTGGAAAAACATTTTAGGGAAAACCTCAGTGCACCCGACTGGGATTGAACCCCACTGTATTCGTCTTCGAAAGTCTAGTCTGTTGCGAGAGTAGTGTCTTAGACCATGCAGCCATCGAAGCGGGTGTTAATTTAGTTTTCTGTAGTATTGTGCTCAGTGTACATTTAAACTAGACTACTATCTCCAGTAACAGATTTGGCTGACATTTTAATCTTCCGATTCAAATTAGTTTTATTTTTTATTTCCATCATGACAGACATCTAATTGTTTCTCCTGTGCCTGTTTCAAGATAGGTAGGTACCAGGTACCAAAAACCAAACAAACCGTTGTGGTCGGCGAAGGGGACAGAGTCCCAAAGTGGTCGGCAGACCACAGGCTGACGTCGGCCCTTTTCCCTTCTATTCTTTCCCTCGACTAATGGGAAGTCGGCACCAAAACCCATCCAGCACCCACCACCCACCACCCACCACCCA
>CABFWO010005507.1:0-30126 GCA_902155825.1 Timema genevievae | reverse complement strand
TTGTATGTGTGTGTATATATATATATATATATATATATATATATATATATATATATAATACTAAACAGGTCCTATGCGATGTAGCCCGCCTAGCAGTGACGAAATTAGACACAAATCTAAACTACGCAACAATTTTAACGGGTTCGTTTCAAGGGAATAAAATATGTTTGCATACTATTTGGCCTCTGTAGATTCCGACATTCCCTTTTATTTGGAGACGAAGGCAGTTCCCAGTTAACTATCGTTCTTAATTACAATAATTCACAAGGTCAAATCTTGAATAGGGTTGGTATTTTATTTGTCCAATCCAGTTGTTCGTGCCTTTCTTCAGGGAGCGAAGCGCAACAGACATAAGGGTTAAAGTCTCTGAAGGATCACATAAGGGGGTACTGATAACAACAAAACCCAACCGTATTCACAAAAAACTTAGTATATAAATACATTTTTAATTTATTTATTGAAAATACAATTGAGTTAATATGTATTTTAGCCTAATATAACTAAATGATAGAAAACTATTTTATAACTAAACCAACCTAACAAAACCTAACCTTTTATGCATCTACAAATTGAGGGTTTGGTTTTGTTAGGTTGGGTATAATATTGGCATAGGTCTGTAATAGAAAGGCTTAAAACCTAGTTAAATATAATGCTTTAAAATTATATCTTCCAACTATATCAATCAATATTTAAATAACTTTTATCTTATCACTGCATATCTAACGATTTGTTTAGTATTCAAAGTAATCTATCTAATTTAATGTGTTTTTATACCAACTTAATTCATAATTGTCTCAACTTTATTTTGCTTGAAACTTTTTTATTGTTTATATAAGACCTATTTAATTTATTTCCTATCATATACCCTCTCACATTGTCTCTGTAAAATTTTAATTTGTTTCATTAAAGTTTTCTATAATAGATTTAACCTTTTTTTTTGAAAACATTTTTATCATTATCAATTCATAATTTGTGTTAATTTAACAACTAATAAACACATTTTTCAATGCCAAGTCTAATCTTATCTAATAATTTTATTCAAAATAAATAGTTGGCTACTATTTTACATGATAAATATTTAAAAATATGAGTGTGAGAGTGATAGTGAGTATGAGGATGTGGAACCAATGGAAAAATTTAAACCTGGTGGCCATTGTGGTAATTCTTATTTCGGAAAAAATACTAAAGGTATGAGCCGGGAATCGATACCGGGAACCCTGGCTTGCAGCCAGGTGCACTGACCACTGACCACTGACCACAGGGCCGTTTGGCTATGTGTGCTTTCAATACAACATAGTTTAGAGACGCATCAGATATACACAACTTCCCCCTCCCCTTCGACCCCCCTCACACAAGCTTCTCATCATGTGTTCATAGGGAAGTTATGTTCTCCATGTGTGGTGCAATCTCCTCTTCAACTGTATCACACAAGTCACACGGCACGAGTAACATAGAACAGGTTAAAATGCCAAACTGGCAGTGAGTAGGAATAATAATAATAAATCCTACCTCCTGTTGGAATGATGACACCCCCCCCCCAGTTTGAGATGATGATAATGATGGTAGTGACGCTGTGACGTGATCTGTTACAGGAACACCCTGGGCTGCGTGGAACGCCCCTGGCAATGCTGGCGGCGCAGTGCAACAAGCTGTCGAGCAAATCACCACCACCTCTGGCAGACGCCGCTGTCGGCAAGGGCTTCCACCCCTGGAAGAAGAGTCCTCAGCCCGGTGGTGTCGCTTCTGGGCCGGCGCAAAGACCCACCACCGTCTCCAGCGCGTCATCCTCGATGACCAGCCCCTCCTACACAAGCCGCCCCGTCGTCTCGGCCTCTGCTTGCGGGATGACAGGCTACGGTGGGGGGGACCTCTACTTCCCCGGCGCTACCTCGCAGGCGGCGAATGCTGAAAACTCGCACGTGCACCACCAGGCGGCGCTCCTTGGAAAGGTGGAGCCAGGACACGCGGCGCTGGGCACTGTGTACTCACGACATCCTTACGAGTCGTGGCCCTTCAACGCGCATCACTCCGCCATCAAGCCGGGAGACGCCGGCGTCAACCCCGCGGGTCCTTGGTGGGATGTACATTCTGCCACGGGCGGCTGGCTCGACATGAGTGGGGCAGGCATGCACGCGCAAATGGCTGCCGCCAACTACGCCGCCGCCTCCTCGGCTGATTATTCCTCCCTAAGCCACTCTCTGGCGGCGTCAAACACAGCGGCGCATCACCTGCTGTCATCAGGCCCTCACCTTCTGCAAGACACCTACAAGTCCATGCAAGGCTCGTTTGGTCTGAGCCACCACCACCACTCCCCTGCCCCCGTGCCGTCTCCCGCGGCTACCCTGCCGCCCCAGGCACCGTCCCCACGCTCACAGCGTCGGTACACTGGCCGCGCCACGTGCGACTGCCCTAATTGCCAGGAGGCGGAGCGCCTGGGGCCCGCGGGTGTACACCTACGCAAAAAGAACATCCACAGCTGCCACATCCCGGGCTGTGGTAAGGTGTACGGCAAGACATCGCACCTCAAGGCGCACCTCCGCTGGCATACGGGCGAGCGGCCCTTTGTCTGCAACTGGCTGTTCTGTGGCAAGCGGTTCACCCGCTCTGACGAGCTCCAGCGCCACTTGCGGACCCACACGGGAGAGAAGAGGTTTGCTTGTCCCGTGTGCAATAAGAGGTTCATGCGCAGCGACCATCTCGCCAAGCACGTCAAGACACACAACGGTAATGGAAGCAAGAAGGGAAGTTCAGACTCGTGCAGCGACTCTGAGGAGAACAGTCAGTCAGACATGCCCGGCGGCGTGCACTCTCCATCATCTGTCAACCACACACCGCCTCCCGGGGGCTTGGACGGTCCCGGGACTGATGTGAAACCCCCGGGTCTGGTCTGAGCCCGGTGGGGTCCCGCGCTCTTCTATCACCATCAGTACCCCCACTGATAGCGGCGCAAGGACCCCACCATTTGGTCTCGTCTTACCTTGGAGTGGACTTAGACGAGTTGCGGACCGACCACGTGGTATTTATGGTCGGTCCTCCTCGACTCCAATGTGCCATGGGATCAGTTTCTTCTTTATCTGTGATTATTACTTGACCGTAAACACAAAGTTTAAACTGGTTTCCATCCGGGATTTATTTTTCATAATTATAATGTAAGCTAACCGATTGATGATTATATCAGTGGGCCATGAAATGTCAAACTAAATCTTAACTAATTTATTTTGGGAACTTTTTGATTACTTAAGCTAATAAGTTTTATACTCGAAAACCGCAGCATTATATTCTACCTACTTCTTGGATGCGATCCGGCAAGAACTATTTTAGCATTTGGTTTTAGAAAAAAATGGCTGTCAATCAATTTTAATGTGTTATTAGTTTTTATACATTATGACATACTCAATATTTGGCCAATATAGATATTCTTGACATCATCAAACTTGATTTAAAAATATTTAATATTAAATTAGTTCAGTTATGGCAAGATTTAATGGAACTCGAGTGAAAATAATCTTTTAGTAAATTGTTGCCTAAAGTTAAAATAAATGGATGATTTAGAATAAAAAGAATGAATTAAAGTGATGATCACATTTCTGACCTTATAAATTAACACTTAGAAAAATTACTTTGTCTTGTGAAAGCAAAATGTGTTTCAACCAGCAGAATGTCTTCACTTCACTAACATCCTCGACCATGTGTCACACTACCTTGCTCGTCTATGTAAATAACGTGCCCGTGGATATTCTCATTTTTACACGTAGAGGAAAATTGCTTTTCATTGCATTTGGTTCGATGAAAATCCTAATTAATATAAAAATAAAATTTTTATTGATTCTTTTAAAGTACACAATTTTTGTCAATGTAAATACTATAAATATTCTGAACAATATTGTATTGTATTATATAAATATATCAAGATTTATTGGATGATAGCCATCAAAGTCAGTGTGTCATTGTGTTGCTATGAACGAAACCGAGGACTATTTTTATTAATTGAATATGTGTGTATGTGTATGAATAAAACAGAACTTAACGAATGTCATGTAAATATGAAAAGATAATATCAATTATCTATAAAATTATTTAAAGATACAAACCAATATGAAATATTTTATTTGGGTTCAAAATGTTTTTACATATCAATTTATTTCTGTGAAGTTAAAATTAACATATTTATAGCAATCTCACTAATATTCACACTTGAAATATGTCTTAAGTTACTTCATTCGAAGCTACTATCAAATATAGGCAATTAAAAACTTATCAATGTAAGGTGTAGATCACTAATTAAATCAGAAATTTCACATGTGAATCAAAAAAAGATGAATTAAAATGTTAATTTTTTACTGCTTTGGATAACACTAAGAAAGAAAAGCTGTATAAGAAAGAGTTATCTCAAGTTTTCACAAATAAATTATAAATGATAAAAAGTTAAGAAATTAATTCGTAATAAATGTATTCAATTATCCTTCTGAATCCCTACCCAATGCTTTACGAGTTCTGTTAAGAGCGAACAACTACCATTATTGTTGCTATTTATTATTTACCATCATTAAAACATGCCTGTTCACACATTTTATATTGAGAGCTATTCATATTTGAGAACGCATAAATAGATAAAAATCACACGGAAGATTTCAAGTACGTAAGTGATAAATAAATAGTCAAAATGAAGACATGTAAAAAAAAATCAATACTTTTAAATTAAATGGAGGCTATACAATTTTAATAACTTAGTGTCCATTTAGCTAATCTCTAATAATATCTCGGTCCCGGCACAGATTTATCTGAATGCCAAAACCTTCCTTCACCTCTGACAAGATGTGTATTAATCACAACTTGTGAATGTGAGGAATGCCAGGCCTCCACCGTGGTTCGGATTCCACGTTAAACTGTAGGTCCTCCATTTCATATCACAATCACCCTACCATTACACATTAGCGTAAGTGCGTATAACCCGAACGGGTAGTAAGACGCGGTGCTAATAATAATAATAATAATAATATAATATCATATTATTCTTTTAAAAAACACTTAGCTCTCGTCACTTCACGCTATTTACCACTATAATCTAAAATTCGTGTTTCATTCCTTGTTATTTAATTGGATCATACAGCAAACAACTCACTGGACGAACTTCTTCACTCTACAGCCCCTGTTACAGTAGACTGAACGTGCGCAGCGCACCATTATACACCTTCTTCTGGTAGTGTTATGAACCACCATTGCCATTGTGGCCCCAGCACCAACACTAATTTACAGTCTTCTCCGGACTGATTTAACTTTTTTCCTCCAGTAAGGCATTAATATATATAATATCCTTCCTTATATCTGTAAAATACAAATTTTTCAGAAAATTAAATGAACCAACTTCCAAAATATTTATTTTAATAAAATCTCATATTAAAAAAAATCTTAGCTGTTACTATTAGACATTCAAATCTTAAAATAAGTATAGTAAGAAAATCAAGAAAAATATATTCAAATAAATTACATTAAATTAAATTGTTGTCAAGTTCAATTTACTTATATAATTTATTATTTTGTCTACTACTACACAATTATGGTTAAAGAACCTAACATTTTTAGTCTGCAACTCTACAGTAAAACCTGGTCTCCATTAAATTGTGGTGTTTCCTATCGTATGATGTTGTCAACGACATCCATGCTGGCAATAGTAGCCTGTGCACCCTGGAAAGCCCAAGCTTGTTCGAACTCGCACACACACTTTTCTAGAAACTCAGCAGGAAGATTTGTAATGGTTAAGTCTTCCAAATGGATATCTTTAGGAGATTAAGATCAATTTGCGGTACTAAGGTGGCTGATAAAGCTACATCATGACTAAAATTAATATAAATCTAGAATGTGAAGAAACAAAGGTTAAGCTGGGGATATAAGAGACTCAAGAAAAGGTAAGTTTTTTTTGTAGTTTTTAAAGCAACACTTGTTCAATTACACCTAGCGATCCCAGTGTTGAAAGACTCAAGCTCTCTCAATGAGCACAGCCATTTTAACCTGGAGGCTATGGGCCTGTTGTATAACTTGTCTGCGCTCCTGACACATGATTCACTTCCCAGTGATATCCTCCAAGATTTCTCCATCCGTGTGAATAGTTATAGGCATTAAAGGTTAAAACCGCTCCTTCAAATCAAATGTAATCTTCTTTCGATAGTTCATTCGTTCGTGTAAATTTGATAGATATTTGAAACGATACTGACCACGACATTAATTGTAAGGCCCAGATTTGAAGCTTGCTTCTCATTGGATATTGGTTATCTCCCTCATCTGTTTTTTTTTAATCTCAGAATCTTGAAGTTGACGACTTTTCATGCGCTAGAATGAAAGTATCTATCTCCTTTTCATAACTATTAGATGTTGAGAAAAAGGGAAGAGAAACCTTTTCTTCAAGATAAATCTTAGTTTTATTTTTCACATGCTCTTCTACTTTGTAGGTTTTCTTGACTAATTTTAAAACATATTTCTTACCTTAACAATACATTTGCGCCATTTTCCCCAATTTTTCCAGAACGTTCCTTCCTTCACTGAACAGAGATAAACTAATTATCCTCTTAATTCTATTATAGTTAAAGTCCCAGCTTGGACAACATTAAGAGGTCCTTTAATCAGGACTTCCATGCATGTCCTTCAAAATAAGGAAATTGGAACCTTTGGCTTTATATTCTGTATTTTTATATACTTTTACCCATATATATTCTTTATTTTGATTTAATTTGGCCCATTATTTTAAGAATACTCTAATAAATGAGTATGTAGTTGAAAAAATAGTGTCCCAATTAAATATGATTGATACTCTGCACTGCAAAGAATTTCTCTTTTATCTTTAAAATAGAGACATTTACTTAAAGCTCCTAAGATTTGTGAACCAAATAAAGTACACTGTTATAGAAACATTGAGTAAAGAGGAAGATTTCTTCCACTAAAGAGCATAACAATCAATTTCATGTACAAAGACCCAATTAAAACAGTATAGGGCCTATATATATGTATGTATGCTCTATCCTGTGTATGTATATATATATATATTTGCTTATAGCTCGGAGATTGTTTTATAAAAGTATATTTCGAATAAAAGATTTATATTCAAAGGTACTATGACCAGCTTCAGTATCCATATGGTCTAAGGCGTCACTCTCACAACAGACTAGATTGCCGATGCCAGGAGAATCGGTGTTCAAATCCCAGTCGGGTGTAATGAGGGGCGTTTTACCTAAATGGTTGTCCACTCTCCCTCAACGCAAATTTTGGTACACTTCCTCTAAATTCAACCTTCCTCATCTCTAGCTCATTAGTGTAATTGGTAAATAGCGTATAGCTTGAGCAGGTTATAAGACATGCTACTAAAATATATATAAAGTACTACATATTATTTATAATGATATGTTTTTTTTAGCACCACGTCTTACTACCTGTTCAGGTTATACTATTATGTATGTACTAATTACGCTAATACGTTAGAAATTAGGAAATGATGTGTTATTTTATACCTCGGAGATATGATCAAAATTGTAAATTTTCGCTGGTATAAAGTATCCTCAAAGTCTTACTGATGGGAAAAAGAGAATTACCATTTTATTTGTAATGTTAAACAGTGCCTAGTTAATTGTTAGAGTGACTATTGATAAAATCTATTCTTTCTCTCTTTGCCGTTCAGTAAACTACCCTTAGTTTTAAGGTTTCGCTATCTAATTCCAAAAAGTCTTTAGAGGACAAGACGGCTGGACCGGACCAATGATATGGTTATGACAAATATCAGTAAATCCCTCCAAAGAAAACCCTATCTGGTGAGCCAGGAATGCACTACTATTTCTTAGTTTACATTGACATGTTGTTGATTAGTATTTTATGCTTTATTTTGTTTAATATTATACTACAATTCTTTTCTTTAGGTTATATTACAGGTTTTAAGTAAATGTCACAATTTGTAGTTAAAGTATTGAGAAAGTGTGTCGGTGCATCGGACCACAACATAGGCCTATATTGTCTGATCCCGGACATGTGTAATGACGGTGGTATTTTACAATGATATATTCACACATGTTTCCTTACCCCTCATATCCCTGAGATGGGTTTAACCACTCACTTCGGCGGTCAGATGGTCTAAAGTGTCACTCTTTCAGTAGACTATAATGCTGATTACAAGGAGCTAAAGGTTCGAATCTCGGTCGGGTGTACTAAGGGTGGTTTTTAATAACTTTTTCCACTCCCCCTTCACACAACTGTGGGTACACTTCATCTATATATATATTTCCTCCTCTCCAAAAGACCTTCAGCGTAATTAGTACATGAGCATATAACCCGAACGGGTAGTAGGACACAGTGCTAGTAGACGTAACTACTCACCAGTTTAAAACTAAGTCCAAGAGCACTAAAGGCCTATCCCTGTGTTAAATAATCTTCCAATAAACAAATGGCATATTTTCTAATGTCACGGGAGATAGGATGTGGTTTATATGGCTTTTAGACTCTCCCCTATTCTAAAGGCAACGGTTGTAAAGTGTCTGATGGCCGTACATCCTATCGACTGCAGTGGGAAGGAAATGAAATGATGGTGTTGACTCGCACAAGAATCAATTGAATTACTGCTGACGGTGGTTGCAGAGCACCCTTCCAAGAGATGCACTAATAGGCTGCAGGCAGCGCTCATACATTTCTATTAGCGGTGTAGGGCCGCCAGTTGTTGGTTTTTATCGGTGGGGGGTCCGACCCCCCACTTGACTCACTTTGACACTGATTAAAAGCTTGGATTTATTTTGTGCGTGGTTTAGTTAGGGGATCATCGCTACGAGCGGGATTGTTCATCATGGCCACCCACATTTGGTTTGGAGATCTTTTTAGAGTGACGTTGAATAGAAGGGAGAATTTACCCTTCTTTACCATCCAGTGATATCGATATCTCCCCCTTTTCTAGCCCTTCTAAGTACAGTTCAACCGCAATCCAAGAGGGAGAGAAGGGTCTCTTTACCAGGAAACAAGACTCATTCCTCCAAGGAGTGTCTCTGATCTAATTTGAGCTATGTTGTTAATTAGATATACTAGTAGCCTATAACAAATTAGCGAAACTAATATCGCAAACACACGGCTGAGTCCCCGGCGCTGTGCGACCAAGGTTGATTGATTCTGGACGTTCAATGGTCATCCAACCGAGTACCTGGATAGCAAACATTTGGAATGGACCTCTACCGATCGTAATGGTTAACTAATGATTGGTACACTATATTTCATCCTTTAAAACTATAGGTCAACTAATAACAGGTATAAATGATACTTTACAATAATAGTTTGACTCACATGTTCAATGCTAAGAGAAATTCATCGTGATATAACTTTTATATCAAGTCAGTAACTTGCTTAGAGACACTACACATTTAAGAAATATAGACATAGTGGAAATTAATTAAAAAAGTTTTAATGAAGTACGTACTGGAACGTAACTTGGTCGCACTCTCTAAAATAAATGTACAATACATATTGTGTATTTTAGTATTTACTATCATTAAAAACTAACAGTAGATAACAGAACAAAGATATCTCCGAACTGAGCTGCAATTTTTTAAGTGACAGTGAAAGATACCTTGGCAGGAAGGAAATGAGGACGCGGTGGGAATTGTAAGAAGCCCTCGTGGCAACCATTGGAAAAACACTTGCAGTCACACCTTCAAACACAGTGGACGTGTGTTAAACACTTGCTATAACACCATCAAACAGAGTGGACGTGTGTTAAACACTCGCTATAACACCAACAAACAGTGTACATGTGTTAAACACTCGCTATAATACCAGCAAACACAGTGGACGTGTGTTAAACACTCGCTATAACACCATCAAACAGAGTGGACGTGTGTTAAACACTCACTATAATACCAGCAAACACAGTGTACGTGTGTTAAACACTCGCTATAACACCAGCAAACACAGTGGACGTGTGTTAAACACTCGCTATAACACCAGCAAACAAAGTGGGTGTGTGTCAAACACTCGCTATAACACCAACAAACAGAGTGGACGTGTGTTAAACACTCGCTATAATACCAGCAAACAGTGTACGTGTGTTAAACACTCGCTATAACACCAACAAACAGTGGACGTGTGTTAAACACTCACTATAATACCAGCAAACACAGTGGACGTGTGTTAAACACTCGATATAACACCAACAAACAGTGTACGTGTGTTAAACACTCGCTATAATACCAGCAAACACAGTGGACGTGTGTGAAACACTCGCTATAATACCAACAAACAGTGGACGTGTGTTAAACACTCGCTATAAAACCAACAAACAAAGTGGACGTGTGTTAAACACTCGCTATAACATCAGCAAACAAAGTGGACGTATGTTAAACACTCGTTATAATACCAGCAAACACAGTGGACGTGTGTTAAACACTTGCTATAACACCAGCAAACAGAGTGGACGTGTGTTAAACACTCGCTATAACACCAACAAACAGAGTGGACGTGTGTTAAACACTCGCTTCGCTATAATACCAGCAAACACAGTGGACGTGTGTTAAACACTCGCTATAACACCATCAAACAGAGTGTACGTGTGTTAAACACTCACGGATTCACTCCAACTTATCTTTTATTATTTAGTTGAAGCATTCTTTAGTAACCAAAACCAAAGTGTTTAATTAATTAATCCTAATATTCAATCTGTAATCTTTAATTCAGGCTATCTTTAACTCAAATAAAACCCAGTCTAATCGTTTTTAGGGAACGTGTAACTACCTGGAGCTCGAACACAATATACTTAAATATTTATATATCGAACACAATATACTTAAATATTTATATCTACCACTGAGATATAAATTGACAATCGTAAATACAGGGCTATTAGGTTTTATACTAACACGGTCAAGATCCAAACCAAGGATATATACGACCGCGTGCCGTCAAACTAACTTCAATATGGCCCCGAATCTTACAAGCTGCGCCAAAGTGTAATGAGCCTCGAAAAGCTTGCTACCTTTTAAGGAAAAAGAAGTGTACAATATAATATTGCCAAGAGGATCTATATTGCCACTTGGTTTGAGGTAAACTGTAATATACTGGGTGAGTTCTACTCTACTGGATCTTACTATGTCCAAACTCTAGTCTAATGGTTGCTCATCCCACGAAGACCAAATAATAATCTAGATTTTCCTTTGCTGTACATGTGGTGTTAGAATGTTTGGACAAGTTGTAACAAAGAATAATACACAAGTGCAGTGGTGGTGAAACAGTTGTCTATTATGACTTATGCATGTACTGAGGTATATTTATGGATATATTAGAAGTTTAATACGCCAGTTTTGATGCAATACTGACTTTTTAAACTGAATTACTAACTAAACAACTCCTATAAATAAATGTTAGAAAATTTGTAAATTAAAATATTCAGAAAGCATTAAAAAATTAACACGCACTAATGTATTATGAACTAGGTAGAACTAGATACACTTGAGTTAAATGGGACAGGAATCACCATGAGTTAAGGTGGGATAAAAATGAAAAAGTGAAAAATTTAATAAGTAAGTCTATAAGCCCAATGATTAATTATTTATTTGTTAAAGTAAATTGAGACTGTCTACTAGCTAATGGGGTATAGAATGGTATGGTTTTCACATTGAGATATGATAGTAGGAACTAAGGTATGATAATATGGAATACACATTAGGGTATAATAAATAGTATGGATTTTAAATTGAGATAATATGGTAAGGAATTCACATAAGTGTAAAATTTAGTGTTAAATGTAATTTTTTTTACTAACTGTTAGCTAGGTTGGTAATGGAAAACCACAGGGAATGCGAGAAAATCGATTAAACAAGTATTTCCTTCATTACCGTGTGACACACAAAACATACCGCCAATATAATCAAGAACCAGCCAAAAATATGAATTCTCCATTAAAATGAGCCCACACACTGAAGGGATTATCAACAAACTCACGCACAATTATTATCTGGCTCTCCTATTAATAAAATAAGGTATAAATAAGGGACGTTTTCTCAATACGCAGCCCAATCACAAGTAACTCCAGTCTTTTGGACCAACGTCGGAATATACCATCTCTTATGGCACGTAAATTGCTACAAACAGGAACCAAAATCCACCAGTCTCTACAATAATTTTAAAGGACCTCATGACAAACATAGTCCTTTTAAAGTAACCCACCTAAACCCACCTTTGGAGAGAGATGTAGCATATCCTCCATTGCTGCATGGTCCACTGGTTCATAAGCTGAGAGACCAGCATGAACAGAAATACATAAGAGACAGTCTAGATGCTTGAGCAATCAATATCCTTGAATTATAAGCATAAAAGATTCCAAGAACACATGGAGATCAATGCCTTTATGTCACAAATGAATATAAAAAGATGAAAAGCAAACTGTGATTTATTTTACAACGGAAAAAACGCAACTTTAAAAAAAATCACTCAGTTTCTGAGCAAAAACACTGCTCTCATGATGTGACCTAATTTTAAAACGTTAACTATTTACAACAAATATAATAATGCACCAAGTCGGCACCAACTTACAATCATCCGTGTTGGTGCGAATAAATCATTGTAATCCCATAACACCCTTTCATATATTATAATGGGTGGTGTTGTCACCGTAAGCAACTTAGCAGGATCGATAAGCGATAAGGTAAGCAATATTATATACATGTTTAAATAAAATGGCATATGAATACCATGGTCAAGACATTTTTTTCATGCAATACACTGTTAGGCAGATAACACACGACTAATAAAAATATGTAATAGAGCTTCACGCCATAGGAGTGGCCTATACAACTTCTCAAGTGAGACAGGCCAAATTGCTCCAAAGAAAACAGATGCAGACCGTATGGGTAAAACCTTATTTCTTATTTATCATCAGATGACATTAATTTTGAATCAATAATATTGACATCGGGTAGTTTAATAATTATTTATGATGATGATGATGATAATGTTGATGATGGTAACAATAATAATAATAAATTATATTTTCACATTATATTCTTATTTCAAACAGAATATATAAAAAATAATACATATCTTTAGCATGTTTACTTGAAGCAAAATTACATTCAAAATATATTAATTCAACCTACCTAATTTACTAATAATCTCAAAATCATAATGAGAATTATAACACCTCTTTTCAGCAAAAAGCTTATGGTATTATGGGGTCAAATTTTTAGTAGACCTCTTCAAAATATCTTATAAATTGTCACCAGACAGACGCAGAGTCAATAATATATTTCTACTTTTCACTGTTAATACTTCAGTAGACTGACCAGATGAGTCTCATGTCAAATTCTTCAATTAGATAATCCATTTTTAGATCATAATTTTCTCTTAGATTGGTATGCTTGTGCTGAGGAGTATGCTACGCACAATTGGGTAGTGACGCATTTCACCCTTCAACCGTTGGCTTCTGAAAAGCTTCCATTTAATTTTGAAAGTCTTCACAGTTCACTGCTGTGAAAAGTTGAAATATAAGCTTATTTTTTCGCTGAAGTTGAGTGTTGAGGATATTTAGGTGTATTGTATCGTCACAAAGAAGAAAATATCTGATTCCAGTACTATCTTCAAGCCCAGGAAATTATTTTAGGTTATTTTTCCAAGAATTTGGCTACTTACTCTTTTAAGCCATCACTCATCCTCGACTTAAACCACCTAATTTTCCATGTGATAAAGTAGGTCACTTAACTCAATTTCTCCTTCTTCAAGAAAATCTTGAAACGCCCTATGTTTCATTCCCTTAAAACGTAGGTAGTTAAAATAGAAACTACCACTGACACTACTTGATCAAACTTAAATAATTTACTACACAAAGCCTGAAGATGTGTTATACAGTGATGTTTGGTTATTTTCTACCGATAAATTGATCAATAAGAATAACTACTCCAACATTTTTTAGCGCATTTCCAGAGTACCACCAGTACAAATGGCCACCAAGTTTGCAAAACCTATACCCAACTTATCATACACGTACTTGATTGCTTCACTGGATATTTATTTTACAGTTGTCCAACCTATCACGGAGCACACACCAACAAGATCTACAGTAATTTCAAAATGAACGGTGTCCTTCAAGTATGTACTTTCGTCCCTTGCTAAAGAACTAAAGAAGAATTTACTGCTTTATGCATCAGCTGATAACTAAGATTGGCAGAAATGTCTACTATCCTCCTATGTACAGTCATGCATGTTGGATTGAAATTCTCAAAAGTTTGCCTCTTTTCTAGACTCATCCCAGAAACAGCAATAAGAATTCATTTCTTTAAAAAAAACCTCTTACCTCATCAGTATAACAATTTACAGCAGCAGCAGTTTCAAAGCCTACATTGGTGGCCGGTTCTTTCTTGGTATTCACCTTTTTGAAAATATGTTGTTATGAACTATGATGCTTCTCAAAAATAGTTTCTTTAATTTTCTTTTCATTTGTATCCAATTCGGTGGATTAGGAATGATTAGTCGCAAAGTGCTGCTAAATATTATATTCTTTGGAAACGTCTACCATGTCGTGACACACGAGGCATAGAATGTTGTCTCAGAGCACAGTAAGCAAATAAGTATAGTCCATTCAGCGCTTAGAGATCTTTTCCATCATTCCAACTTTCTTTCTTTCTTGTCACTCATTGAAGCTGTAGCTATTGTTTTATCGAGGATAGCCATAGCTTGAAACCCTCATCGGAGCAATATTTTAGTGAGCAAGAAGTTGACAATTGACTCTGGAATTCAGTTCCCATTGGGTGACGGAAGGCGACAAACAAACCCCACTTGCCTTCTCCCAAACCAGATGGAGGGGCCCACACTTATTCCACAAGACCAAGTCGTCGTTCGCATAAAGCTTTTCATGGGCACTATAAATACATTTTGTCAAACGGCTAAAACATTTTAGGATGGATAGATTTTTTGTGGAATATGGATGATTGAATTTGCTTGTAACCTACAATTCAATGTAATTAATAATAATAATAATAATAATAATGGATATTATTCCCCAAAGTCGTGGTGGGCCTCTAAATGAGTGTTGGTGGGTCACGTGCGGCCCACGGACTGCCGCAGAAGATAACAAAATATAATACCTCTGGAAGGAAAGAGGTGTCTGACTGGCACATATATAAATACTAAACAAAGGACTGGTTTGGAAGGCACCAATATCTATCGGATGACTGCAAAGTGTGCTTTACTTAGAATATTTAAAGCATAAGGTAACTAACTATACATAAAATGTCACAAGCTAATTTTTATTTTACTAAATCCCTATAGAGGTTCATAAAAATACTCAGTAGCTGCTTTTGGAAGGCTTGTCAATCAATTTTAAATACATTTAATGCTCTAATTGGCACACCCTAATTGAGATATTTCATATGTGAAATCCAAGTGAGCTTAAAATCTAGTGAAAGTTACTTCCAGAAATATAATAAATGTGCGAACAAAATCATACATTCAATGTAATTAAAACAAGTGGAACTAGTCATTTACTCCATTCTTAATGAAAGGAAATGATTATCATTTTGGATGTGTAAAAGCTATACCGGTACCATTTATGTAAAGCTCATGCCTATTTTGGCAACAAGTTGAATTCAACATTCACCCCAATTAACTATAGTTAATTTCGTATGTGTACACAAAAATCCACGAAATAACCGGAAAGTGAACCACATCCATATTCCTATTGATTGTGGTAGTGAGCAGGAAAATACTTTTAATATTGTCCTTGTAAATCCTATTCGCTTTACCAAAAAAGTACCAAATAAGATATGGCTAAAATTTACCCGAAAATGTTCTTATGACAAAAAACTGTATATGATAAATAAAAGGCCCTCATAGAGTTTTTAACTATATATAAAGTACCACCATGTGGTGTCGTGGACACTCTCCTAAATTAATCACAGTTAACATCTAGGGTATAATATTTATCAATGAATATAATCATACACTACTTACTATCTCAAGACACACGATATGATAACTTATGATAATTTAAGAATAAATCCACATTCTTTAACAAAACATCATGGGATTCTAAAGCCCAAACTAATTACTCATTAATTATTTTTTCTAAACATTTTACACACAAAAAACTGTTAAGTGTTATGTGCACGTATCTATATGGATCAGATTTTCCTTGGCACTTTTATAAATGGGAGTAAGGGCTACCTGCCACTATAGGGATGGGAACTTTAAAGATTTGTAAACACTGTTGGATAATTCAAGAATATACTCTTGTCAAAAAGAGGAGAGTTTGTACAAAGTTTTGATAGTGAACGTCATAAAAGCATACATTTCGGTTTCCCACCAGGCTATATTAAAAATGTATTAAGGGGAGCTATAATCTTGCCCTCGATTCTTGCCAAATAAATAGAATGGCATTGCATGGTCCACTTGTGCAAAGCAAACACATCTGCGAAAGAATAAGTGCTGGCAAACAGACAAACAAACAAACAAAGAAGAAACTCAATGAAATTACATCCTTTTTACAATCTAAGAATCAGGGTTACGGAAGTATAAATTGTTAATATAGAAACAAATAGATTCAAAAAATGTCCACGACTTTCCTAACTTATGTGCCAAGCTCAAAGATTTAGAATTAGGAAAGAATCCCAAATCTCTAGAGTTGTATTTCAATAAAAGGGACCATTGACAAGAAACGCTCAGTCGACTAAAGGACCCGGTGGTGAAATTGTTTTGGCGTGGACTTCAGAATAAGAGCTGCACCATAACGATGTCCACTGATATATCTGCTCTATATCTCTCTGACTCTTGGCGTAATGAGGATAGAATATCTCAATACAGCGATGTCATGGATAAGAACACAATTAGCATGTTTAAGAGTCAGCTGCAGTACTAAATAATCTAATATTTTTGACTTTACCATTATCTTCTGAACAACTATTTGAATAAGAGGTTTTTATCCAACCATGATACACTGGGTCGCAGTATCCTGTGGAGGATGGCTTACCTATTATTTTAGGGGCCTCCTTTTTTGTGTGTAGTTGCAGGCTTCAATGTTCCATGCTCAGACTTATTTAGAACAACCATGATACAAACAAGAACCTAGCGTGTGCAGTTAGTTGCAGCCTCAATCATGTGACCACAGAACATATTAGCCCCTGGAGAACCAGAGGTATGAAGAAAAGGCTTAATACCAACCCAAGAGTTGGAGTGACCTGAGTAAGACTGGTGAACCAGAAGTAGAAAGGATAGGCTTAATACCAACCCAAGAGTTGGAGTGACATGAGTAAGACTGGTGAACCAGAAGTAGAAAGGATAGGCTTTAATACCAACCCAAGAGTTGAAGTGCCCTGAGTAAGACTGGTGAACCAGAAGTAGGAAGGAGAGGATTAATACCAACCCAAGAGTTGGAGTGACCTGATTAAGACTTTGGGGATTGACCCAAGAAGAACATAGGAAAGTGTCCTAAGGAGAACTTTGAAGAATCCCTTGAGTTGTATCTATTGTAATCCTCAAGAGCAACTTGGATCGGTTCCCCGAAGATGATCTAGAGTATTATTCAAATAAGTACTCCAAGTAGGACTTTTTGAAGTTCCCCAGGTAGGAGTCAGGGATATGAACCAAAAAGGACTCATAGAAGACTCTGAAAATACCTTAGTAGGAGATCCTAAGGAGGGCTTTAAAGAGGTCTCAGTAAGCAATCTTCAATATGATGCGTGTGTTGACCCTCTCTGAGCGAGAGAGCTGCCCTGGGGGCCACTTATTTCATCACCTATAAGTGACAGCATAGTTAAGGTCATCTGGGAAGAAATTAATGGTATCAACTGAGTAGACGGTATGGTGGTATTCACCTGTACTTGGTTTGACTAGCCAGCAACTCTTATATTTATTAATCTCCACAACGTCAGTATATTTTTGTCCAACTCTCTCCAGAAAGTCATGTCTCCAGTAATCTCCACAACGTCAGTATATTTTTGTCCAACCCTATCCAGAAAGTCATGTCTCCAGTAATCTCCATAACGTCAGTATATTTTTGTCCAACCCTATCCAGAAAGTCATGTCTCCAGTAATCTCCATAACGTCAGTATATTTTTGTCCAACTCTCTCCAGAAAGTCATGTCTCCAGTAATTTCCATAACGTCAGTATATTTTTGTCCAACTCTCTCCAGAAAGTCATGTCTCCAGTAATTTCCATAACGTCAGTATATTTTTGTCCAACTCTCTCCAGAAAGTCACATCTCCAGCAATCTCCAGTACGAATATTTCATTAGGGTGACGGTGTTGTTTCCTTCCCTTGTTCGTCGTGAAGTGTCTCCCCATTCCTTCGCTCCCCCTTCTCCCCTAAAGGCCTATCCCGTTGCAATTAACCCCTCTTTTCCCTCCCTTATGAACCCTCTGCACTCACTCAAGTACTTCACCCCTCCTGGAACCGAACCATGGAGAGGAGCGGTCGGTCATTGTCACATCAAGATTGATGCTGTGGCTCTAGCGACTTTTAGTGCCTCCTTCTCTTGGAGGGAGGCTGGCCCTTGGAGCACTAAGCGTACAACTCCACGCTCTTAACCAAGACTTGTTAAGTAAGCGCTAAATGTGCTCATTATAAAAAGTGTTCATATCACTATACGAATAATTATTGGTAGAGATGGGTCAAATACACTATTTTACAAATCAAAATATTAATTTTACCTTCGAATCCCGAATTTAAAATATGAATCTGAATCTTGGAATTATGAACAAAATGGAAAGATAAATATTTTAGGATAGTCTATAGTCATAAAATAAAGAGCTTGTCTGTTTATTACGAACATTGAGCCATATATACCACACGTAGAGGTATAAAATTTAAATATTAGTAACGTCTGGGCACGAAAATGGGAGCCTCAAGGCTGGAATTTTAATTTTTTGATTAAATTTTAAAATTTTAACTAAAAACGGGGGTGGAAGAAATAAAACGAAGTTATATCTTTTTTCTGTTTGAAGCAAAGAAAAACGTTTCCTCTTAACTCATTGCGTGGCCACCCCAGGCAACGTCAGGTATTTCTGCCAGTAGAAAATATTAATGTTTACTGATTTTTATTTTTATAATGCATTCATAATAGTAGTAATATTTAAAGTTAAGTTTTATGTTAATGATCTGGAGTCTGGTTGTTAAGCTTGTTCTATAATTATTTTTGGGATTAACCACTTAAAGAGTTTTAAAGCAAATCCCATTTCAAATATATATATATATATATAAATCTCTAATTTAATCCTTGAATCTCGCATATCCTTATGGATTTGAAGCATTTGAGGGTTCAAGGATTCCAGAGTTCTTTCCCTAATTGATTATTAGCTAGATTAACCTAAATCTACAATAATAAAATGTAAATGCAAGTCAGTATTTGTGATCTGAAAGTCTAATGCTTCACTCTCATGATATAATAATTTGCCGATGACAGGGAGGTCAAGGTTTAAATCTCAGCTGGTTGTACTGAAGGTTTTTCTAATTATTTATCTCTGTTGTTTTTACATTAACTTTACATGCTAATATGGATGCATTTCTTCTAAAATTCCTTTTGAATTCAACAAACTACTTACACATTATATTACCACAGTCCTACACCTATAACTGATACTAGGGTTATATTTAAAAACTACCTACACACTTCATTAACCTTGTTTATCACACCTATGAATAAACAAAAGTTTATACTACCCCACTCCTTAAAAATTATCTTGCTCAAGTTTAACAATTGTTAGAACGAAGCACCAGCATTATGAAAATACCACAACGTTTCCCTTTACGGTAGTCACGTGATGTCAGACAAGTTCGTTAAACAAAACTACCAAACCTAGCCTAGCCTAACCTAAACTAGCCTGAACTAACTTAACCTCTATATGTCATTCTAACAAATGTTGCAAACGAGTTTTTCCATTGTTCTTAATTAGGCTGAATATATTCTTGATTAATAAATTAATAAGCTTGGAAATAGTTTATTACCTGTCACCTTTTTTGAAAATTGGCTAAAACTTGAATGACATCACGTCATGGCCGTACAAAGAAATAACCACGAAGCGTTGTGGTATTTTCATAAAGCCGCAACGCGTTATGGTCATTTTCTTTAACAGCCACAACACCTATTTTACTTTATGGCAATTTTTTAAAGGCTAAAACGCATTGTGGCATTTTTAAAACAACCAGGACGCAACATTTCTTGTTGTGGCAGTTGATTTAATATACCATAACACATTCTGGACTTTTTTTTTCGATCGTTGAGCGTTTTCTGTATTTGAGCTTAGCATATGCACTATTATTAAAAATATTCGACACCTTAGCTCAGTCGGTAGCGTGTCTGCCTATTAAGCTCAGGGTCCCGGGTTCGATTCCTGGCATGGCCAACAAATGTATGATTGGGGAGATGTGGGTTTACCCTTTTACAACGATGAATTAACGACCGGGGTACTGGATGATGTGCCTGTCCTAGTCATAAGTTAGATTATAAGGCATAAGAAACTACAACAGAGCTAGCAATCTGGTAGTGGAAACAATATGGCCTGAATAAAAAACTGATCTAGGTCACAGGCTGGAAACAGGAATGGATTATAAAAATGCACATATACACCTTTTGCACGAAGCTGAAGATCAAATATTATCGTATCTATTCGATCCCAATAATGTTATTTATACTGAGGCTATATGAACCAGAAACTTGTGATTGATTTATTGCGAGTGAACTCTCGCCTAATGGACACAGTAGTAGTTGCTACGATACAAGTCAAGTGTATGTGTGGTTAGCTATTTGTATGTATTTAAAGAGGGGTTGTACCCTACACTCTTACCGCAACATAATGATTACTAACATCACGGGCGGACTACAGAATTAGGGAATTCTGGATCCAGGCTGGCCAGTATCTGGGGTATTTAGTTTATTGTTCAGATATTGCACATACTGCATCCGATAGGTTTTGTGTTAAATCAGTTGTTAAACTTTAACCTATCTACTGATAAAATGTAGGGTTTTTGAAACTATATTTGAATAATATCAGTGACTAGCTTCAGTGGCCACATGGTATAAGGCGTCACTCTAGCAATAAAGTAGACAGCCGATGACAGGAAGATTGGGGTTCGGTTCCTGGTTGAGTGTACTGAAGATTATTTTCCCTAAATGGTTTTCCACTCTTCCTATATGTAAATGTGGATACAATTCCTTTAAATGCAACTTTCCCCTCTCTAAAACCTTAGTGTGGTTTATAAATATACGTACAGCCTGAGTAGGTAGTAAGACGCTGTGCTAACAAAATGAAGATAATCCTAACACTATATTTTTATCACCACGTCTTAGTACCAGTTAGGATTAAACGCTTATGTACTAATTACCCTTATGGTTTTATGGATTGGGAGGGTTACATTTATAGGTGTACCCATATTTCCGTGGAGGGAGAGTGAAAAACTAGTTTGGAAAAAACACCCTCAGTACACCCGATCGAGATTCGAACCTCGCTATCCCCGTCATCAGAAGTCTAGTCCAACACGAGAGTAGCACCTTAGACCATGCCACCACCGATGAAGTTTATCATCACATTGAAGTATTTATTTGATTTTAACAAACTTGCACAACTTTTTTTTTTCATTTTAAAACTGAGTCACAATAAATAGTCTAACAATATTTCAACCGTCAAATCGTAGCCATGATGAAACACAGTTTATAAGTTTGCCTTCCTCCACCCTCCTTCCCTTTTTCCCTTGAGGCAGAGTCTGTGATGGACTTTTGGAATATAGTTACAGTAGCCCCATGGCTTCTTTGGTGCTGACTGACAGTTCACAGCTGACTTCTGACAGTCAACATTTAGGTATATACCTAAATTTTGACTGTCAGAAGTGACAGCTGATAAACACAAGCTTTTTGCAGATCATATGGTTTGGCGTAGGGATACATAATTTGGTCTGGTAGCTTTTCAAAGCCATCAGCTGTCAGTCAGCACCAAAGAAGCCATGGAGCTACTGTAGATGCGGCTATAGCAATACTTAACAAGTATGTGCGTGTTTAAAAGTAGTGTTAATTTACTATAAGATAAAAGGACATAGAGTACAAATTAATATGCTTTCAACTCTATAGTATTTAGTATCTCGTGAGGACAAGTTTCCAAACTCTGCCGCTAGGATTTTCTGAATTATGGTCATAAGCATGGCGGAGTGTAGCTTATGTCAGTGCAGATGAACCAACGTTCAGTGATGAGATCTTAAGTGAAGAATTAGTGCCTCCGATTAACATTCGTTGGGCTCAGTGGTTTTGGGTTAGAAAGCTCGCTTCAGGACCCGATGTTCGTGGATTCAAACCCGGCCAGTGGTCGATGGATTTTCCTTGAGCGATAAAAATCCGTAGCACAAACTACTTCGAGGAGAAGTAAAACCGTTGGTCACATGTCGATTGTGAATTGTAAAAGAACCCTGGAATTTATGTGAAAGTACCTTTCCGGTAAAATTGGTGAGTTCTTTCGAGCTCGCTTATAGAAATTCTCGTGTGCTGATATAATCAGTCAGACGGTTGTTTATAGAGCGGAGTCTGTAGGCATCAGTACTGCTCAACGTTGGACTGCACGTCTTTGCGATGGCGGAAGACCACGAACCGCTACCAATAAGGCTCACCGGAATAATGTGGATGAACTCTTTAATCTCCTTGTTTCTCAACAAGAGCTGGTTGACCAAATTGGCATTTCAACAGAACGATTCCAGACAGTGAGTGCAGATCTGGGCTATCGAAAGGTGTGCGCGCAATGGGCACCTCAAATTCTCATTACCGAAATGGAACAGAAGCAGGCGGACATTAGCCAACAGTTTTTGCTACGCCATGGATGTGAGGCCTATGAATTCATGGAAAACAGCTTCACGGAAGATGAGAGCAGGGTGCATAATTTTGAGCTAGAGAACAAAAGAATGCCCATGGAGTACTACCATAAAGAATCACCTGTACCAAACATATTCAAGAATGCAACGTCAATGGGCAAAGCCACACTCATGGTTTTCTGTAATGTTAGAGGTGCGCGTTCAGAGTTCATGTCTAGAGGCACAGCCAGCAATTCTGAAAGACACTGTGAAAGGCAGAAAAAACTGAAATTACGACCCCACACCAGCGCGAGTTTAACTACGGAGATTATTTGCCTTGATATCAGTCTTGGATCACCCACCGTACAGCCCAGACGTGGCTAGGTCGGAACACCTTCGAGGACATCAATCTGGATCGAGCAACAAAGTCAAGTCAGAGGTAAAGTTGTGGTAGGGTTGTCGAGATGTAAAATACTATCGCAACGGAGTCATGAAACTAGTAGAACTCTGGTGAAAATGTGTTGACCACAAGGATGATTATTTGAATAAATAACTGATAAATAAAGTAACAGAAAGTTAACGGTTTTGTTTTATTCAAATATATACAGCCACGTCCTTGCGAAAAACTTGGAGGCACTACTTTGCAGCAACCCTGATAGAATAGCTTGGCTCTTCAACCCATCATGATATGCGCATTCGTACGGGTGTCAATTAACAATTGTTAGCATAAAGCCCTCCAAAGTAGAAGGTGGCTGAGCTATCTGATAGCTCGTGATCTTGATTGATCAAACATACGTAGCTGGCAATTTCCACACGTTCACCTCCAACTCTGCTTCAAACTATGAGCTAAGAATGACTCTCCTGGACTCAGGATGACCCCTATATAGCTGAGTGGTAAGAGCATTGACATACTAATTCAAAAGTCCTGGGTTCGATTACCGTGTACAGGTTTTATTTTTCCATTTTCAGGATATAATATTTAGATGCGGCTATAATCATACAATCATACTATAAGAGCTTGTCTATTTAATTCATTATAATGTATTTCCTGTCCATTTTCTAGCTTTATATGTATAGAGCGTGCGTGGTATTTACCGTCTCAATCATTGCCTTGCGAGAACAATTATTAACATCCATAATTTTTATAAATGATTTTTATTTCTCACTATCTTACAGGTAGAGAAAGTATTGTGATCGTCAAACAAATTTAACTCAAGATTTTGATGAATTTCGACGTTTCATGATACCCCCGAATCCGAAAAAGTTTTTTTAAAATTTCCGTCTGTCTGTACCTCAAACTAGAGCCTAAACTAATTTACTGATCGGGCTAACACTTTGTAGCTAGAGTTTTCATAGGTTTACCCGGAGGTATTTTTGAAATGGGATATCCTACCCAAAAATTAAAGGTAGTTTACTGAAGAGCAAAAGAGAAAAAGTTGATTTTCTCAAAATTGGCCCTAACGATTTTGATTAGATTTAATTTATAGTCATTGATCATTATTGTAAAATAATGACTACTCTCATTTTTTCGGCAAAATGATTTTCAGAGTTACGGTCAGTTGAATAAATCATCATTCTATATCACATCTCCGAAACTATTTGAGATATAAAATTACTTATCACAGCAAATATGTAGGTCTATTTATAATAAAAATATTTTATTTGAAACATATTTTTATAAAACTAATAATTTTCAAGCTAAACGCATATATATATATAAATATATTTTAACTTTTCAAAAAGTAAAGGACAAGTACTGCGACCGTAAAAAAAAACTAACCCGAGATGTTGATGGATGTCAACGTTTCATGACCCCCAAAACCTAAAAAGTTGTTTTCGCAATGCCGCTGCCGTCTGTCTGCGTGTCTGTTTAACCCTAAAATTCAGAGTAGTTTAATAAATGGCGAAAAGAGAAAAAAATCGATTTTATCACAATTGGCTCTAACGATGTTGATTAAAATTCTTATCTATGTGTTGATTAAGATTATAAACAAAATGGCTATCTTCATTTTCCTATGAAAATTAATTTTAGTTTTTTTTTTACAAAAGCTGAAATTTCCTTATCTCCACAACTATTTAAGATAGCAAATAACTTATCTTTGCAAAATTTTAGTCCAATTTTAAAACATAAAAAAACTTATATTTGAAATATATTTTTATAAAACCTATATTTTTGGAGATAGTGGCAAATATATTAAAATACAACTTTTTGAGCTGTAGGAAGCCAAAGGAAGCCCTGGCCAGGGGTAGCATAGCAGTAATTCGCTGGTAAGGACCACAGTATGCAGCAGTGACATGCGCGTTGCGGTAAAGCTCCTAGATACCTGCATTAACAAAATAACCTCTCGCCAAGTGGTGTCTTGAGGAAAAAATCAAACAGGTTACTTCTCGTCAGACTTGGAAGACTATACCATACGTTTCCAGCGTGTTGACAGCTCGTGCAAATCCGTGGACGTAGAGGAATTGTCTTCAGGATCAGACCTCTCGTTGATGTGTGACGAGTCGAGACAGGGCACGGATGATGAATACAATGGGTTTAAGCTTGTAAGACCAACCCAAATAGAGATGGCTGTAAATGCTACAGGGGAGAAACCCCAACCATTTAGATGGTACCTCTGGTGGTGAAAAGATGGGCAGGGCCAAGGTGAAAAGTGATGGAAAACCAAGGGTAAGACTGCAAGCCGATCCCCACCCACACCAGAACCAAGTGATTCTAGACCTTCCTACAAAGCCAAGAGGTGGATACATCCCACCATCCTGTGTGATGTGGAGGACTACTCCAAATTGGCAAGGGTCATTCACACCGAGCTTCAAGACCCAGTAAATGCTGTAAGGCAGCCGGGAGATTCCGCACGACCTCAGTGTGGTTGGAGAAAGCTTACCGCAACCTTCAAAGGTTTCTGCCTAGTATTGCGTTCCAGCACTGATCCTACGACTTGGGCAAGAAATGGCTTGTCAGGTTTGTGGTCAAGGGACTTCTGACCAACACCAAGCCGGATGAAGTCCAAGGAGGTCTGGTTTAAATGGAATTCCCCATGAAAACCATCACCCAGACAATCTCATACCGGAAACGGGACTGGAATACAGGAGGAAGAAATTAACGATTTGACATCTCTCTGACTCCATGGGAACATACTGCATGGCTATATACTCTTACAGTCCTGTATGGGATATGCATTTTGGTGGCAAAGTACCGGTTGCCGAGAGGTGCTATTCATTGCAAGAACTGTGATCGGTTCAGCCATGTCTGGAAAAACTGCCATGCTAGCCCGAGATGTGGGTTCTGTGGTGGTGACCACAAGAAGGGCAAGTCTCCGGAGAAAGTGCGATCCCTCCCCCCCGAAGTGCCTGTAATTTTTGGTGACTCACTTCTCATCTTGGTGGGTCAGCTAGTCGCAGTTCAATGTAAGCATAATTTAATTCTCCCTGAAAAGGAGCACGAAAGCAAATTATAACATGTACAAACCAATTATTCACACCTTGTTATTGACGGTAACTAATCACGGGATGTCGCATGTCGCGAATGTTCTGAAACAAAGAAAGGCATATTTATTTTAGTAAGAGGAAAAAGAAAAGTGTAAAAACAAAGTAGGGATGCTAAAGATACGTGTGGTGACACTAATCTACGAGGGGAGAGGGTGGCTGGGTGAGAGCCTCTCGCTGACTACTGTTTTACACCGCTCTCTTATCCAATCACAGCTTTTGGACGTCAATGTCATATAACAGGGACAATGGCGTAGTTCCAAAGCCCCTGGATTAGAGGATTAGTGTCATCAGGAAGCCTGTCTTAGAAGGGCTGTGAAAGCTTTTGGAATTGTTCTGTGATAGTGGGTGTCTCCAAATCCTGCTACAAAGTCAAATTGCGAACGTACCTGGGGTATTTCACAATTATCATCAGACACCAGTTATGGAATGCCTGCATCCTCCTCAGATACATGGCCACCAGTTGGGCCCAAGTAGGTTATGCATAGTCGAGAATTGGCCTTAGCCAATGATTGTACAATATCAGACCGTTCCTCGTGAACATGGTGCCACGCTTGTTCATTAGTACACCTAGGCACCCCAACCTTTGCCTCACCTTGGTAAATCATTCGGTAAATTGTTGTCTCCAGGTCAATTTGTTTTCCATTGTAAGTCTTAGTTAAATAGCTCTGTTCACCCGTCTGCTCTATTCTATGAACAGCTGGAGAAGAGCTGGCCTGTAGTATTTTCTCTTCCATATGAAGAACACTGTTGTGTTCTTCTCCACGTTGATACTCGTCTTCAAGTTGTTCAGACAATTTTCCAACTGTGTCAGGCTATTCTGTAGTCTACTCTACACCAGCTGTTCTCACCACGACTCCACTGCTAGAAACGTGTCTTCCACATGCAATACCAACCAAGTCTCTGGGGATTTAGGAATGTCATTCACATAATTATATACTGAAGAGGAAATGGCCCTTGATGTAACCCTGTGGTATTCCAACCCGGCTACTTCTGATTTATGATGTGGTATTCCCAAAGGTTGTGGAGAAGGTACTTTGAGAAAAATAAGATTTAACAATCTTAACTGGGTTTAAGGAAGGGTTTGGGAAATGAGTTTAAAGATAAGCTCTTCGTGGCAGACACTGCCATGTCATACAGCACTGGTCAACATGTTGATATTGAAGTTCCTTGTGACCTGCTAAATCAGATGGACAAGCTGGTGGGATATCGCGTGTCCGGCCCAGAAACTGAACTGCTTATCCACCACTATGTCCTCCTTTTGAACAGGCCTTGTCAGTCTGGCCAGTAACAGTCTTTCAAACACCTTGGCCAGACAGAAGAGCAAGCTAATTGGTTGGTAATACGAATCTAGTTCTGGGTCTTTACCCGGTTTGTGGGAAAATAGGACAAGCATGCTTCCAGAGCTTAGAGAAGTGACTCATGAGCAGGATGGCGTTGAATAAATCTAAAAAGAAGTTGATCGCCTTCTGGGGCAGGTTTATGAGGTCCGCGCTTTCTGATGCCATCCGGTCAAGGGGCATTGTTTAATCTTAGGGTGGTTGATGCCCACGGCATTTCTTTTGCGTTTGTGGATTCGGGTTTATATAAAGGTCTGTAAGAGTACTCAGATCCATCGCCTCATCCACGTGTGTCATATGCACTACTACCCCCATCCCCACTCAGAAATAATTAGTAAATAGGTAATAAGAGAGTTGAGTTGTTTATTCACAAACATAACAATTACAATCGATGAATTGAGTGAAACAACTTAATAGCGAAGGGTAATACCAATGCTAACTGTGATGCTCAGTGGCCTTCAAAATTGTATATTTACAGCGAAGTACTAATCTGAAAACTATGCAAAGAGTAGAAAGCAAAATTCAACATAGCCCATCCAGAAGCCGACTCAATTTCGTGATAGGTGCAGGGTTCTACACTATCTTTATCCCTGCTCATCAGCTAACTCATAAATAATATTTACAAATAAAAGTCAAATCAAACCCATAAATGGTGACGAAAAAACTCCATGTACAAGATTGATAAATTTACCTTAATAGAATATGTCCATTTATTCCTCATAATGAGCCATGTTCATATATTATGGCAAGAGAGATAAATACAAAAAATTATATACTCTTGGTAAAATATCGATATAATTTAAGTAAGTCCTAAAGGTGAATATTAGATAAAAATCAATGCGCTGACGAGCGGTTCCTAATTTCCCTAAACAAGACACGATTTGAATTCATAAATCTTATATAGACCTCCTAAATCTGTATAGGACAAATACACATAGCAAACTACGACCATATGAAAGTATAATCCAAACCTCGCCATCACGTGGTGGACACACAATTTAACTTGCTATTAAAATACGTTTAACAACGCTAAGGCCTAGTGGTCTTAAGTTAAACTGTCTAGGAATTAAGTTTTCAAAGACAATTAATTAACTCTGAGGGTGGCAAAACTAATGGATAAATAAAAATAGTGATTTCAGGCGGGCTCAACCTAACTTAACGTAACAGTAGAATAGAATAATTTTAATAAATGTTAAGACCATAAAAATATCTTGCTGCCCCTCGACCCTTTCTAAAACTTAACAATAGATAAACTTTAAATAAAGACAACATTTTTGATAATTACTCAAGAATAACAAGATGATAAAACTCTACATTACACCTAAATATGAATTTAGTAAATGACGCCATTTATTAGCAAGTGACGGAGACTGTCAGTACCAAAATGGCTTAATGATAATCCGTGAAGCGTATAAGTAGAATATTAGTTGTAAAATCTGGGACCAAGAATCCTTTATAGAACGTTAATTACAAGATTGAAAAACAGTTTTACTCTAACCGCGCAAAGATCTTAATTTTAACACGACACCCATGATCAAAAATAATAGGTTCAACATTTAAAGATTCTTAAATTAATTAATTTTGAAAAGGTAAGATAATTAATACCAGAAGGGGATTTAGAAACCGTAGGCATTATCTAACTATAACAGCGTCGCTCACCTTATTAAGCCAGAAATATAATGAGTAACTACGCTAGATAATCCTACTCCTATATAGTCCTCGAATTTAGATCACGTGTTCTCAAAGAGTGGAAAAAAGGAGGGAGAAAAAGGGGGGTACAGTTCACCGAGAACAAACTGGCAGGTTCCACGTCCATCTGGACGTCCGTAGAAATGTCCAGAAACGGGGCTATCAATCACAACCGGTAAAGCTAGCTTTTCGCTCTTCTTTTTGCCTGAGTACGGCTTGTTTACAGCGTCGAGGAACGAACAACGTGTCTCGGCTCAGCCGGATATTGGAGAGTGTTGAGTGTTGTTGTCACGGGCTGTGGTCTTGGAGAAACGAGTCAACAGGGTCCAGAAGGGTAGGTGATGTAATCCCAATTGTTTAATATTGTTGTAACAAGTTTACAACACCATGCTTGACGGATCGTCAGTCGGTACAGCTTGCGCCTCTAAGTATTAAGCGAGAGCATTGGCCCTCTACTGGTTGGAGCTGGTCACAATGCTGCGTCCGAATATTGGTGGCCTTGATGCGGGAACCCTCATAAATTTCCTCGTCATCTACCTCTGTAGCGGCTATGGACTAAGCGCAACAAGCCTACTTGCCATTTGACGGGAAGTGTTGTGGGCCTGTATTGCGGGCCATGGACAATATCTAGAAGTCGGCCACTATACATGATTGTATGTACACTCCGTCGAGATTGAAAGGTAGCAACATGCTTGGCTAAACGCCCGCGCGGTATGCTACACCTCCACACATGACTTCAGAATAGTTTGCCTAGCTGCACCCCAGGCTTGATTTAAAGAAAGCCTTAAGTCCTTAAACTATTTCTTGACTGTTTGAAAGGATTGATGGGGGAGCAGAAATTTCTTTTTG